>MU193094.1:5480-25572 GCA_016904865.1 Pissodes strobi
ACCGCATCAGCTGCCCATGCAAAAAGTAATCAAACTAATGCAAATCCCCATCAATTTCGAAATTGTACGACCGCTAACTTGTCACGAAATTATTCTAAATATATTCGGTCGATACTAGTAGGATTCCGAAAACATAAATCTAGTTGCCTTGTCGTGAATCACCGAAACAAAAGCGAATCCTGTCAAAGCTTACTCGAGTCAAATCTTCGAATCGAATTTAGATCCGTCAAGCTTTGCATGTCGTTGCGCCATTGTTTCTGATTTTGATGGATTTCCTCTTGATAAGCCGTAATTGGTTAGATTTATATAGAGCGGAGCTGGATGAGTTGAAAGGTAGATGGCCAATTATTTAAATGGGATTCTTGGTAGAAAGCTAGACGCATAACTGTCAACATAAATAAATTAATAAAAATTAAATACAGTGCGGACGAAAAAATAGAAAAAAAAAACATATTTTAAGATGGAAAAGTTGATAATTTGTTCTTACCAGTACCAGGAATATTTTTCTAAAATATTATAGTTGGCCACTGATCAAATAATATGAAAAAAAAATGGATCTCAAAACACCTCTCCCTGTCACCATAGAAAACAATATGCTCAGCCAATATTCTACCTTAATTATTATTTTGAACAAAAGAGTTTCTCAAAAAATGCATTCTCGTCCAAATCACATAGTCCGATTTTCTACCACGAAGAAGTATTTTTCCGATGCAAACTTGCATATATTGAAATTAATCGACATATTAAAATAAGTTTCTCTACTGCTGTGTTTGTATAAAAATAATCATAATGTTAATATTTGCTATAAAATAACTAAACAATTCTCAGTTAATATATTATTAAAATAGAGTAATTTTTTTAAATAATTTCCTTTTATCACTCATGAAAACTGAAAGAAAGCTTTAACTTTATCTTTCGGCAACGTTGCTTGTTTACGGTAGTTAGTCCTCAGTGTTTATAACAAGAAAAGCAATGAAATAATACTGCCCAAAATGACAGAATTTTCAAGTTCATGTTTTACTAAAAGAAACAGTTTAAGACAAATAAAAAATCATACAAAGTAAAGAGGAGATAATAAATCTTCTTAAGCAAAAAATTGAAGAACTAGAAAAGGAAACCACAGAAAGAAGCAATACGACATACAGTCAGATGGTGATTAAGTCATCAAACCCTAATAGGACTAATACCACCAACTTTCCAAGCCTAATTATGAAACCAAAAAGGAAGCAAGATGCAGAGGTCACAAAAAATTATTTAAAGTTAAACATAATGCCAGGAGAATTGAAGGTTGGCATAAAAAATACTAGAAATACCAAAAATGACAGCATCGTAGTTAAATGTAGCAGCAAAAAAGAAATAGAGATACTAAAAGGGAGGCTGTGAGTAAACTAACTTATTATGAAATTCAAGAAACAAAAATGAGAAAGCCGAGGTTTAAAATAGTGGGATATGATGACAGCATGCTGGAACCTATTCAGATTGAAGACTCTATTCGCCAACAAGATCAATTTAAGATTACCTACATCAAGCCTGTGAAGATAAATGAAACATATACGTTATATGGAGAGTGTTTTGCTAATCTATTCTATAAATTGATGCATACGAAGAAGGTATTCATTCAATGAGAGAGGTTTCCTGTCTACGAAGATATAAGTACCTATACAACGTTGTTTTAACTGCCAGGAGCATTACCATAAGAACACTGGGTGTCAGAATGACCAGGTCTGTCAATACTGTGCAGAAAGCCACAACGTACAGGAATGCAAGAAAACAAGAAAGAAATGTAGCAATTGTGCAAGAGCTAACAGTCGGTATAAGCAGAGTTATAACACCAATCATATCATCCAACATACCTCTATTTATTAAAAGATCTGAGAAGCAAAATCAATTACTCTGATTATGATTGCTAAGACACAGGAGTTGAATGTTCTTCAGGAGCTGGAAGTCTTGGACGACATCGGACCATCGGAATGTGTAAAATGTAAGAACATTAGTAATAATATAAACGTATATCTCAAACTATTGATTATTTTGCATCTGAACATTCGTAGCGTAAGAAAAAACTGTGATGATCTTCTTATTTTTCTTGAAGCATTTCAGAATAGTGTTTGTAAGGCAGTATATCAACGTCAACTCTGAAATTATTAAACTTGCAGAGTCTCACGTAACTGTAAGTAGAATCACTCTAACGTGTGGGCAACTTGAGTGTGGAGTAACATGTTTATACATGACCTCAAATGGGTGTTTCTTTCAAAACAAGCGATTTATAGAGGTAAAATTTTTGAAAGTAGACAGTTTGTAAAAAGAGTGGAAAAAAATCATCTAGCTATATTAGTAGATCAGTATAAAGATATGACGGATGGTCGTGCTTAATTTTAATCTTTTCTTGTTTTTTCAAAAATCTTGATCCACGCTAATGACGAAATTTTCATGCTAATGACTGATAAATTAAAAAACGTATTAATTTAAGTGTAAAAAAAAACCTGTCGAATCAACTGTGGATACAAATTAGAAAATTACTTTCTCAATATAAAAAATAATGTTTATTCAAAGACAGTAAAAATGAACACATTATACAGAGAGTAGATTCTTAAAAATAAACATTAAAAATAAAACATATTTTTGAAACAAAGATAATTCTTAAACTATGGCCTCAAATAAAGCATCTATCTCGTCGTGGTTAGGAAGTTTAAAGAGCCTGCTAGATACTGGTTCAGGGCAAAATTCTAGTTTCGACAAAATTCCAGTAAGTTTTAGTTTTTGACGATCACAAGTCTGTGGCCAAAAGAAACTTTTCCCGCTCTTGGACATAAAATTCACCACTAAGTCATCTTCATGTATTTCCTCGATAATCCCTGAAACAAAAGAGAAGTAAAAGCTTAATAATTACATTCTTTCTTCAGATTGGGAATTGCCGAGGGGGTAACCACTCTATAAATGAGGTGTACAATAAGGAGTAATTTTTGTAATTTTCATGAACTTCTAGTAATTATTGGTATTTTTACAATTTTTTTTAGTAATTTTCAGGGTAACCAAACTGTAAACGTCGTGTACATTAAGTGGTAATTTTTGGTTTACATGATAGTTCGAAGTGGTTACCCCCTCGGAAATTGCGTTAACTTACCAGGGTACCAATCATTGTCAAATATAGCTGCGTTCCAAGAATTTGTCTTAAAAGCTAGATTCTCAGCTGAACTAGAGGTTGGTCTGCTAACTACTGCATTGGTCGCTTGCCCCATTTTGCAGGTGTAGTTGTTAGTGCGAAATGGCTGCAGTTGGAATAACTGCACTCGAAGCAGCTCATCTCTTTAAAATTCAGCCTTGCTTCATCTTTTGTACACGTAAGTTGATGAACTTGCATTGTCCCCTTGAACGGTTTTATATTAAGTGGAAGGTTACTATCCATTTCTTCAATGCGGACTTCATCAACAACATCTGTAAATAGCTTACTAACAGTTTCCTTGATTGCGGTCACAAAGATATCAAATGTATTGATATCTCGATCAAATGCCACCAGCCGATCTGCAGTGGGCTTTACAGTATAGCACCAATGCTATCCGGCGCCCCTTTGCCATGACCGGCCTCCGTATAGTTCCATGATATCATTTGCAGGTTGGGAAACATTTTTGGAATGACAAATTCAATGAAATAATAGTTATTTGTTTTACTAGGCAGCAAAGTAGTAGATTGACTGCCGCGGCTGATAGTTCATAGCCGAGCGTAGCGAGGCTAGGAATTCAGCTAAGGCAGTCAATCTACTTTGCTGCCGAGTTGAACATATAATTTTTTCTCCGATTGTTTATAATGATATATGTATATTGTATATTTGCAAATTATTACAATTCCCACAATCTTTTTATTTTTCCTGTAGTGATAAATTAAGACAAAATTTGATAGAAATCGCAATTGTTGGAACGGTTGGTTGCTATGGAAATGTATATGTCCATAATAATTATAGTTTGACAACTTATGTCAGACGTTTTATTCCCATGGAGACTAATCACTTTGCTGCCTAGGCAGCAAAGTACTTACTTTGCTGCCTGGACAGAAAAAGTAATACTTTGCTGATTGATATGGGTCTGCAAAATTAATATTTGCTGTCAATCGGAGAAAAAACATTTTTTTATTTCTATATTGTATGCTAGGGCTGTCTAATAGCAAATGTAGAGAAGTGATTTCAAATGCGATAGTATTTAAATAATGATTCAATGGAAGTTCCAAATGTGCCAAAAGAACCGATGGATCTTGTCTTAGCGATTTTGACAATGTGCAGAACCCTTGCTTTTTTGTCTTGGGATACATCATGCCAGTATGTAGCGTAATTTGGTCTCGGGACGTACCAAAATGGACCGAGTGCCCTTCCGTTGCATATTTGCATGAAAAATTTTCTGAAAAATCAACATGCAATAAGATTTCATTTTCCTTTAAATTGCTTTTCAATTTTTTTATGGATGAATATTGGTGGTTTATGTTTAAAATATGTCGTAAAAATTTGGGAAGAAGATTCTCTAATTCGTGTATCATTTGATCTGGTTTAGCTTCTATTTTGGTTCTTGCAATTAACTGTACAGTTATTTCCTTTTTTGTGTTGGCGCTGATCCTCTGTTCTCGTCGTGTAATCCATTTATCATAATGCAAAATATGTGTTCAGAATTTATCTGCCACATAATACAGTACTTTATTTCCCATAGAGATTCTTCATGGAATTATTCAAGTATCTCTTTTGCTTCTTAATGCCTCGTCTTGTAATCGTGTCCTTCTTTCCAGTACTTAATCGGGAGTTTTTGTCACTTAAGAAGTATTTAGTGACCATGTTTCTAGTACTGCTGAAACCGTTACTTGATTTTCGCTCATATTTAAACATTTCTGACCGCTTTTGATTGGATCTATGTCGAGCAGGTGGAAGAAATCCTTTGCATTCCTTTACGAGTTTGTGTTTTTTCAGATCTGGACCGTCAACAATTTTTGTGAATATTTTTTTTTATCACCCTTTAAGCTGCTAAATGTTAAAGTAAGGTTCCTTTTCATTATCTCGTCAAAAAGTAATTTTCTTTTCACGAATTCGGGAACATTTGGAGGTTTATTAAGAATTTTCTTAACCTCTGTATTTGGCGATAACACATCCCCCTTTTTTTTCTCAATTTCTCTATAAAACTTTTTGTAATATTCCATTTTGAAACGCAATGACCTATTTTCACGCTGTGCCTTTATGAGATCTCTGTATGTTTTAGATCTGTTTCGTTTCATAGCTTTTCTTCCTGCAATTTTTTGTCTTGATCGAGTACTTTTATTGCTATTGCAGGCAGAAATATCTGGAGTGTTGAGCCTATTTTCCTCAACGGGTTCTAGATCTTCCAGTTCACTTGCAGGCGGCGAGTTATCCGCCAGATTTTCTAAAAACTTTTTTCGATCTCTGTAATGTTTTGAGTTCACTTTCCAAGCCTTTCTTTTTGCCTGAAGCTCTCTCCTAGACAAATCCTTTTTTAATTTAATGTCTCCTTTTTCCTTTGCCCTTTCATATCTCTGATGCTTTTTTTCCTGTTCCATTTTGTATCTGTCTGGATTATTTTTTATTTTTTGTAGCCTTCTTCTCTCACATTCCCTTTTTTTTCGTTTTTTTTCTTCATCACTTTGCTTCTTCCTCGCCATTTTTTAAATTTGCAGACCTAAAAAAATATTACTATGATCGCAGTCATTCGCGTGAGTTTAACATCATTGGCGTGGATGCAAATATCCACGCCATTGACGAAAGTTAATAGCCACGCTAATGACGAATGTAGTTTCTGTTGTAACAAAAAAATTGTATTCTAGCCAATGAAAGCTTCATATTTTGTGCATGACGTGGATGTCCCCACGCTAATGATGTATTCAATATATTTTTTTTATTTTTTTCCTTGGGAACTAGGGAGGGGGGGAGAGAGGACACTTCGTATTAAAGAGTCCTATATCAAAGATCTATTTAAAATTATTCTTAATTGAAATATTCCATGGGGACCGCAAAGTGTTAATTTTTAAAGAAATACCCAAATGTACATTACTTTCTATTAGATCTTGAAAAATACTTATCAGAAACCATTAATAGGAATATTGAAGTTTTCCTAGGTGATATTAACATTAACATAACTGAAGGAAACGAGACTGTAAATTCTTATCTTTCAATCTTAAACCATTTTGGTTTTCTATCTACTATTAACGGGCCTACGCGTGTTACTCCAGACCATGCTTCATGTCTGGACCATATATTTGTTAGGAAAAAAATTATAACGAACACATTGAAGCTCTCTTCTTATATAGTGGAATCTGACCTTACGGATCACTTTTCCACTGTGTTGATCTTTTATAACACAAACATAAACAACACAAAACCAAATATTCCTCAATATGTACCTAGAAAGATTACTAAAATAAATTTTAACACATTCGGTGGGGTGATGCAGAGGCATGGGCACCCAGAGGTGGCTGTATCAAATTTTACTAAAATTATTATGGATGCTTTGAAAACAGCTAGGGAGGAAAAGTGGTAAGGTTTAGAGAATACATAAAACTAAAATCTTGGATAACACATGCTATAATTAATTATATAAAAAATAGAGATAAAATGAAAAAACGCCTATTACGTAATTACAATATTATACATGATGCTAACAAATTTTAAAGAAATAATTTGAACAAAATCATAACAAATGTAAGAATGATTATTAAAACAGGTAAATTGAAAACAATAGGGGTGACATTAAAAAGGTGTATAAATTGGTGTCAGATGCTACCAATGAAATTAAAAATGAGACAAGTTGCAAGTTACAAATAAAATCTAATAATATGCATATTTCAGACGATAGAGCTATGGCCAATTTTTTTAATGATTTTTTTGTGAATGTGGGCACCAGTGGCGGATCTAGAATATTGTAAAGGCGGGTGGGGACACATGTATATGTGAAAGAAGCATAGTAAAAATAGGGAAAAAGCCTGCCGCAACAATTTTTAGGGTGCCACGCCCATTTTTCATCCAAAATTCGTTAAAAATTAACCTTTAAAGCAGGTTTCCCAATGGCATAATATAGAGAGTACCAATTTACTTTTTATACCTTTATTAAAAACTAGCTGGATGCCCGCGACTTTGTGTTATACGTGGTCATAAAATATACATTTATTAAGAAACATGTGCTGTAAATTCCTTGATTTAGTTTATTTTTCCTATCTGCATCAAAATAAACAAATACTTAAATATCATTCATACTCATTTACGAAATGTAGAAATTGCATTTGCTTTCCGTAATGCAATAAAAAATGGATACTCATAGGCGACGTAATAAAAAATAGAGACTTATAGGTGACAGATAATATAACCTATAAAATATGGTAGTCTACCTGGATGATAATGGCAAGTATGACAGATGACGTAATAAAAAGAATGACAGCTGACGGGTGGCGGAAAAAATATCCTATAATATAGACTTGCTTACGTGGATGATAACGGCAAGTATGACAGATGACATAATAAAAAAAAATGACGGCTAACAGGTGACAGATTACGTAATAAAACAATGGCGACTGACAGGTGACAGATAAAATAACCTATAAAATAGAATTGCTTACGTGGATGATAATAGCAAGTATGACAGATGACGTAATAGAAAAAATGGCGACTGACGTGTGACAGATGACGTAATAATAAAACGGCGTATCGCGTAACCTGTAAAACAGGTACGCCATTGGAATCGATAGGTTACCTTACTTTTATATGGGTTAAAAAATTTAAAAAAATATATATATAGTCGAAGTGAATGAGAAATTATGTTACGCCCCTGGCTTGGATTTCATCAGTTAGGTGAAAGTGAAAGGTCTGGTGACGTCGTCGGAAATGGGAGGACCTCCCAAAATGGAAGGTCCCAGAAGCGGTTTTGGCAATATTGCCTGTTTCTACAGCTACGCCAGAAAGGTCATTTTCGTCATTAAGAAGAATTAAAACTTACCTCACAAAGACTATGGAACAGGAGCGTCTTAATGGGCTGGCCTCATTAAATATATACACTTGAGTCCATCTAACTGAAGACGAAATTCTCCAAGAATTCTTTCGAAAACCTCGTGAATTTAAAAAATAAAAAAAAAAGAATAATGAATGTTTTAAATAAATCATGATTTATTATCTTTTTTATTTCTTTTTATTAAAAATAATATTATTTATTTTTAGTTTTATTTTTTTCTACTGTCGAAAGGGAGGGTTCGAAACCGAACCCCCCCCCCCAGTGGCGGATCCACGGGGCACTAATAAGCTTAATAAAATAAACGAACCCGATAGGCCCTTTATACAGGAACAGAAATCTAACTGATCAATATTTTTAAAGTCTGTATATGAATCTGAAATATTTAAACAAATAAATTCCCTTAAAAACAATAGCGCCCCCGGTTTAGAATAAAAAATTATACATGAAATTCCTCTGTCGCTCCCGGGTAGGCCAATTGAATAAGACGTCTAATGTCTGCCTCAAATTCTTGCAGGATTTCACCAGGCTTCTGATGTCGGGACTTAACTTGTGCCTGATACAGTTGCCTTCTATGTTGGTCTCCAAATCGTCTCTCCAGGGCAGCTGCAAGTATGTCATATTTCCTCTGTTGGCTGATGGGAATAGTCTGCAATAGTTCCAGGGCAGATCCACGAAGCGCAACCACTAGTGATGTAGCCATTTCTTCGTTATTCCAACCGTTGGCAACAGCAGGGGCTTCAAATTGCCTTCTGTACATTGTCCACGATGTTTGACCGTCTTACGTTGGAGGTTTGATGTTTTGTCCTAAAGCGAATGCCCTCTCGGTGGGTACTTGATGTTTTAGTCTGGTAACTTCTGCTTGTAGACTCTTCATTTCTTTCTGTACGTCTCCTACTTCTTTTTGTACATTTCCAACTTCTTTTTGTACATTTCCCACTTCTTTTTGTACAGTTCCAACTTCTTTTTGTATATTGTTTACTTCTTTTTCAAATTTCTCATTTTGCCCGTCCAATATTTTCTGCTCGCCTACAATTACATCAAGCATCCATTTCTGAAGCTGGTCCTGCTCTGCTTGTCTTCTACGTTCATCCTCTTCCCGATCCGCTTGCCTTCTACGTTCATCCTCTTCCCGATCTGCTTGCTTTTTCTCTTCTTGATCTTGTAAAATTTTCTGCAGCCGGTCCTGCTCTGCTTGTCTTTTGTCTTCTTGGTCTTGTAAAATTTTCTGAAGACGGTCCTGTTCTGCTTGCCTTTTATCTTCCTGGTCTTGTAAAATTTTCTGAAGCCGGTCCTGTTCTGCTTGCCTTTCGTCTTCTTGATCTTGAAAACTTTTCTGAAGCCGGTCCTGTTCCTCTTTCCGATCCGCTTGCTTTTTATCTTCTTGATCAAGAAAAATTTTTTGAAGCCTGTCCTGTTCTGCTTGCCTCTCAGCATTTAGATTTTCCATGAAATCTGCCAACATTTTATTTATTTGCTCCATTTCTGCGGTTTGTTGCCTCGTATTGACCATAGAACGATATAAAATTTTTACATAATCCACCAATCAAAACGGTCTCATTGACAATCCAACTTCATACACCTAATGTTACGTTTTTCCCGTGGGTTCTTAACAGAATTACAACTTTGCTATTTTCAACTAATACTCTCTTTATTCACTACCACTGTATACAATTTAACACTCTATACTACTCTTATATCTTTACAACTAATATCTATTCAACACTCAATGATTAACTGAACTGAACTGACTATCCGACTGCCTAACATTCGCCTTAGGTCTGCTTATATATAATCTTAAATCTATCACGAATATTCGGGAAGTATTCCGACGCCACTCTATATGATCTCGACGAGGCCATCGAGATAATTCCAGCGATCCTGAATCTTCGCAGCCGGCCGGGCGGTGATGGCAATTTTTTTAAATAATTTCATTTTATCACTCATGAAAACTGAAAGAAAGCTTTAACTTTATCTTCTTCTCCTTCTTCTTCTTTGAGTGTCTATCCATTCCGGATGTTGGCTATCAACCCAGCAATTATCACCTTGTTGACCGCAGCTCGAAAAAGACCAGTGGTGGTCATTGCAAACCATGTTCTTAGTTTTTAAATTCTTCTTCGTCCTGGTCCGCGTTGTCCAAAGATTTTTCTTTGTAATATTTGTTGAAGTAACTGGAATCTGTTCGGGTTTCTCATAATATGTACTAGATAAGTACTTCCCTTTTCAAACCAATGTTCTTCCGTATTTCAACCATTTTTCCATGTTGAGCTCTATCAAATGTCTTTTGATAGTCTATAAAACAGGCATAGACATCGCAGTTAACATCTCTACTTCTCTGGAACAGCAGCTCTGGTATGCAAAATAATGCCTCTCTTGTTCCAACAGCATCTCGGATGCCGAACTGTCTATTTGACATTTGCTCTTCACAAAGTTTGTATACTCTTCTGTGTATGATCTTTAGAAAATGGCTCATCAGACTAATGGTCCTGTACTCGCTACATTTCTTAGCACCAGATTTTTTGGGAAGCGTAATGAATTCTGATACGAGCCAGTCTCGAGGGAGATATCCATTATCATAAATGTAATTAAACAGCTTTGTGAGCCACTTGGTGCCTTCCCAGTCGAGGAGTCTCAAGAATTCAGCCCTAATATCATCAGGTCCAGGGGCTTTTCCTACTTTCATTTGTGTGGTGGCAGTTTGAACTTCTTCGATCGTGATTGACGGTCTGGTTGTGCAAGTCTGCAGTTGTGGGGGTCTGGTCTGTTATCTGCAAAAAGGTGTTTAATTATATATTCTTGCCATGTAAGTATACGAGTTCGTTTGTTTATAACTAACTTCCTCGCTTTGTCTACTAGCAGACCCGTAGCTCCATGTTTGTAGATCCTTAACTTTCCGATGAACATTAAAACTATCGTATTTTTGTTGGAGAGTTTCTGACATTCTTTGGTAAACTAGATTTCCTTAGCTTCTCTAATTTTCCTTCTAATTTGTTTTTGTAATTCCCTGTATTTGATCTGGTTGACTGTTTTTTGTACTCGTCTTTCCTCCATCATCTGAAGGATCTCGTCTGCCATCCATGATTTTCTTTTAGTGTTATTTGCTTTTAGGTATTTCTCACTGATTGTACCAAAAGTTCTTTTTATATGATTAAGCTCTTCTTCTATTGTTTTTGTGGTGCTTATGCCTCCTGTTTCACAAACCGCCTTGGACAAATCGTGCTCCACCTGTTGTCTGATTGGAGGATCTTTCAGTTTTTGGAGATCCAGCTTACATTTTCGGTCCTTTGTATTGTCTTCCATCTGATTCTACAGACACCTACCAATGGACTGTGGTCTGACTCTATGTCTGCTCCTGGGTAAGTTTTAACAGAAGTAAAACTATTTTTAAATATTTTGTTGACCAATATATAATCAATTTGATTTCTAACTATATGTTCTTTCGTGTCCATTGGTGATTTCCAAGTGTAAAGTCTTCTTGCAGGGAGATTAAAAAAGGTGTTGAGGATAACTAGCTGTTCTTCCATACAGAAAACGTTTAATCTCTCTCCTCGGTCATTTATCTCCTTAAGTCCATAAGGGCCTATAAATTCGTCTGACCTTCCGCCTCCTATTTTCGCATTAAAATCCCCCATGACAATTATTATTATTGCTTCTTTCTTTGGCAGCTCTTTTTTGGTGCTCGACAGGATATCATACTCTCCGACGATGGGGCCCATACCTGAATTATATTAATGGCAACTGGTTTTGCATTTACTTGTAGAAGCATACATCTTTTTGATATAAGAACAAAATTGGCTATATCTTTCCTAATAGTAGCACCTACTCCATGCTGGTGCTCACCGTCATATCCTCCGGAGTAATACACTTGACGGTTATCTATCTCACAGTGTCCGTTAACTTTACCTGTGCATTGTTAATTGAATAATTGGAAAAAAATTGATTCCAAAAAAGTTCACTGGGGAAAATCTTGCTCAGAAAGCTTCCTCTTTTCGAAAAAAGCTCTTTGGGGATAAAAAAGCCTTTGAAATAATAACCACATGTGCTGCCATTCATACTGGAAGTCAATTTACTAATATTTGAAAGAACGTAGACACTTCGAGTTGAAGGATTTGCCAAAGCATTTAAACAATTAGATAGAAATAAAATTATTTATTTAAACAAACGGTTTAATTGTAAGATATGCTCGCGTTAGACGTTATCTGATGGCTTTAATTTCGATCAGATAAAAATTAACGCCCGAAAATAAAGCAATTAAAAAAATATTATCGCTTTGCCGGACCGAAAATACTCGGACCTCTAATTACCAGATCTTTTCAAATAGAATTCCAGTTCGTAATTAATTAGCACAAGTTTTAATTAAGCAAGCAATTAAACTCTAATTAGCTAGAAAACAGTAGCTTATTTATAAGCGAGCCTTCTGAATACACATTAATTTCGGTCTAATCTTTCGCGGAGATCGGAACAGTTTTTTCCGAAAAATTAAATAATCTGAATAAGCTGGACTATGTGTGTAGGTAGTGTGTTAATAGTCTTTTTGAAATGGTGTTTTTGGTGTATTAATTAAACTTTATCATGCTTCAGCTATGACAAATAATTATTACATAAAATGATATAAATATCAGAAAACCTGGTAGTCGCACGAGTGATGTAATTATCATTGAAGATTAACTTTTTAAAAAAGTAATTTTATTCAAAATAATTCTACACAAAAAGTTTTGACTATCAAAATAACTACGATCTGTATCTTTCGAGAATTAAATGATAAGTAATACGTAAAATGTAATTATGTGACCTAATGATATAAAATGCCGATTCTGCTAACTTATAAAAATTGTGTATACAATTAATAAAAATAATAACAATTGATCGGCAGAAAAGTTGGGTCATCGGGTTATCGGCCTGGTTGCATCACATAACTCCTCCCTCCTCAAGTTCGGAAAATAAGGGCCGCAGTGGTTGATCGTTTTTCCGACTCTCTTCTGAAGGGTCGTCTGTGAGGGCGTTCTTGCAGAGGTGATTTCTTGGGGATAAAACAGGCTTGTTCCATTTCTTCCATCCAATATACAGCAGGATTCCGCATACAAGGGCGGCAATGGATGAAATTGGAGCGATCCAAAGGTTCGTCGAATTTTCGGGAGTTTCCAGAGGGTGCAACTGGATTGTTGACAATATTTTCTGGGCTGTCTTCAATTCATCCAAGTTTATTTCTTCGAGAGTTAACTTGGAAATATTGTTGCTACTTTGGACATTCGAAAACTTTGGCAATTCTAACACATATTGAAGTTGTGTTTTTCTTTCGCCTTCGTATGTTTTGTTATCTATATCAACAGGGCACATAGATAGAGTAACAATACTCGGTTCAGAGATTTTGTAGAGTCCTCGCTGACATTTGTCTCGTGCAATTATCTCGTTCACAGGAATGACCAAAATTTCGTTACCATTTAGGCGTTGAATGGTATTTTTTGGTAGTTAACATTGATTAATGGACACATATTGTTTGACGTTGTTAGCAGCTCGAAGAGGCAACGTTCGTCTTTCGATAGGGCGGTTTGCTTGCAGATAAAAAGGTCTTCTAGTTGCGGACATTCTTCTTCCGTGGTCCAGTAATCATCTTTTGTGAGTAGGACGTAAGGATTAGATAGGAGAATGGTTTTGTTTGCAACAGGTATTGGGTAAAGTTTGTAAAGGATATAGTTATTGGGCAAAACAATTGGTGTGTGTATTGAAAATAAAATTGAGTTATTTTTAATAATAACTTGGACAGATAAATAGTTATAAAAGTTTATTAGTTCTTTAAATTCAGGTATCCGATTTGGACCGTATATACTTTTTATATCTTCTATTAATGTTACAAGTTGGTTAGGATTGAGTATTGAGTTGTGCATTTTATTTACATGAGCAAATGAGATTGCATTTTCGATATTATTTATTACAGAATTTAGAGTGTTTAATTGCAGCATTATATTGTCCAAAATTAAAGACATATATAAGGCATTAGATAGATCTAACTGGCTCTTTTCTAGTAAATTAATTTTCTCTACTATAATTATTTGGTTAGTATTTTTTTTTTTAATTTTTAGTATATTCCTGTGTAACAGTGGATAGAATTGATTGTTCTTTGTAAAAGTTTTCGTTTAAGTTTTCTTGGTTTTTTGTTAGCATCTCGAAATAATTATTATAACGAGTTTCATCGTCTGAGTCTAGAGTGCCGAAGAGCCACTTGTCGACTTGGCCAATTACATTAAGGAGGCCTCTTTTTGGTCGATTGGGTTTGTGAAAAATTTTGGTGTTTCTTAAAATTGTCTGTAGATATTCATAGGTTTGATTAAACTTATAAGAAGTAAGAATTGAAAAGCTTTCATTTTGCTTTGTATTGAAAATAGTTTTGTTTGCTTGGATCAAAATATTTTTTATATTAAATAAGGGAGTTTCGATTTCTGTAAGATTTATATGAAAAGTGGATGTGTGCTGAGTAGCAGATATATAGGTTTTTCCTATGGCCGTTGGTAGTATGGGGTTTCTAATGCTTTTAACTTCTAAGTTCGTAGCGATGGGTAGAAGGAGCAGGAATGGGATGATTTGTCTGAAACAATACGTTGTGGTTTTAATAAGTTTTTGTGGATTTGTCTATTCTGGATAGCTACAACATTACTTTTCTCTACAATAGGTTTGTTTACTTTTTTATATTTGTCTCACTCTTTAACTTTTGATTTCTGTGGGAAGGTTTTTGTAAAGAGTGGCTTGTTAGGATCGATATTTACTGGATTTCGGTTTTTATTTATTTTATCTAAGGAAGATTGTCGTTGTGAGGTTAATTTTTCGTGAAGTTCTTGGCTAATTATTTTAATATTTTCTGCATGTTCTTGCATGTATTGAGAAAGAGTTTGATCGTTTGAAAGCTCTAAACGGTTTTTATAATCTAATTTTCCTCTGACAATTTGAAATGGGGTATATTTGGATGCACTATGCGTAGAGTTGTTATAGGAAAGAATGGCATAATTCATTAAAATTGTTATATTTTCTTTTGGCTTTTGGTGCTTAAGGGTGAGAATAATTTCATTTAAAGTGGAATGAAGACGTTCTATTGGACTATTAGAGTTGGGGTTGTGGGGGGTGCAATAATGGATTTCGATTTTGTGCAAGGAATATAGGTTTTGAATAATTTCGTTTTTAAACGATGTGCCATTATCTGTAGTGATTTTTCGGGGGAGTCCGTAATGGTTAAAATAAGTAATAAGTTTGTTTGCTACTTCGATTCCTGTGGGTGTGTTAAAAGAGGGTATGCTTGTCCTAGTTTAGAAAAGCTGTCAATCACAGTTAGAAAGGAAGTACAATGTGTTTTATAGATATCTATATAGATGTGGTCAAAAGGTTCGTAACCAATAGGGGTGGGTTTAAAAATTATTTTATTGGGGTGCCTTTCGTACTTGGTTTTTTGGCAAATTTCGCAAAGATTTACATACGTTTTGACGTCATTTTCTAGATTTGGCCAATAGAAGTTTTTCTTAAGTGATATAATATTTTCTTGAATACCTCGGTGGGACGTTTTGGTCTCGTGATAGTACTTAATCTTTAATTGTTGTTCTTCTACGTCTGTTATGTCTTCTAGAATGGTATTGGATATGTAAAGGTTAAATGAATTATTTTTAAAATATTTCTGAAAAATGTTGATTATAAGTGGTTCGAGAGATTTATTTATGAAGTGCAAGCAATATGTAGTTTTGGGTATAAAATATTCTTTAATAATTGCACAGAGATCTTCTTCAAACGGATCATTTTTCAAAAATATAATAGTTCTTTGTTTATCAAAAATAAATTCTTTTTGGACTTTGATTTTATTATTGTTGGAATATCTAAATATAATTTGATTTTTATAAATATTTAACGCTTTTTGAACGTATGGGGCGCCAATAACAGGGTTTTCTGAGCTTGAGTGTTTAGTTTCTAGGTCGGTAGAGGGTTGTGCTGGTCGTAGTATTATATCCGAAATTATATTGATTTTTTCGTTCTTTGGTTTTTCGGAAAGTGTGTTAAGAATTTCGTCAAGTTTTTCAGGCGGTAGTTCGGGAATTTCCTCGGGATCAAAATTAGGGATGATTGACATTTGATCGTCTTCGATTGGATTAATTTGTATGCGAGACAGACAGTCGGCATTAGAATTTTGTTTCCCTTTTTTATACACGATTTCGTAGTCGTATTCCTGAAGTTTGAGTCTCCAACGAGTGAGTTTAGAATTAGGCTCTTTAACAGAAAATAGCCATTGTAACGGTTTGTGATCTGTGACAATTTTGAATTTGGTCCCATAAAGATAGGGGCGGAAATATTTGGTAGCCCAAACTATAGCTAAAAGTTCGCGTTCGATGGTGCTATAGTTTATTTCTGCGGGATTTAGGGTGCGTGAAGCATATGCGATTGGCAAATCATTGCCAATAGGGCCTTGAGACAAAATTCCACTGATAGCGACGTTTGAAGCGTCCGTGGTAAGAACGAAGGGTTTTGTGAAATCTGGATGTTGAAGTACAGGGTCGTTCATTAGTATAGTTTTGCAGATTTCGAAACTTTGGACAAATTGAGGGGTGTGTTCCACTTTTTTATTCTTCTTAAGGCAATTTGTTAATGGTTTCGTTAGGTGTGCAAAATTTTTTATAAATTTCCGATAGTAGCCAATTAAACCTAAAAATGACTTAATGTCACGAGATGTTTTTGGCAATGGAAATTTTTGGATAGCTGCTATTTTTTTTGGATTTGGTTTTACGCCTTCAGGTGTAATGACATGACCCTCTACAGTTTTGCAAAGAAACTCACATTTATCAAGCTGGATTTTAAGGTGGCTTTCCTTGAGTTTTTGAAAGACAGCTTTTAAATTTGAAATATGTTCTTGCAAGGAGGTAGAAAAGACAATGATGTCGTCCATATATACTAAACAGATTTTACCCTGGAGATCTTTAAGAACGTTGTCCATGAGTCTTTGGAAGGTTGCAGGGACGTTTTTGAGGCCAAAGGGCATTCGGAGGAACTCGTAGTGTCCATTTTCGACACTGAAAGCAGTTTTCTCAATGGAGTTTGGGTGCATGGCTATTTGATGAAAGCCAGAGGCTAAATCCAATGTGGTGAAATATTGGCTGCGGCCAAGTTTATCAAGAATATCGGAAATGTTGGGGATGACGTAACGATCTGAAATAGTTTTCTCGTTAGTTTTACGATAGTCTATAACTATTCTCCATTTTTGTTTCATAGAAGCGTCAGCCTTTTTGGGAACGACCCAGACGGGGCTGGACCAAGGGCTTGAAGACGAACGAATAATACCATTTTCCAACATTTCAGAAATTTGTTTTTGTACTTCTTTTTTATGTACAAAAGGGTACCTGTACGATTTAGTATAAACTGGAATATTGTCTGTGGTCTTAATTTCATGTTTAACTGTATTTGTACAAGATAGTTTTTCGCTTGGCCTGTGTAAAACTTCTGGAAATTGAAGGATGACTTTCTTAAGGGAGGCTTTTTCTTCGCTATTCAAATGATCTGTACGGATAAGTGAAAAGTCCTGGTTATGATTGGAATTGTCATATGTATGAAAGTTGGACGTTATTTGTTCGATATTAAATATCTCGAAATTTTGGGAATTAAAAACTTGAGCTACTTCCCTAATTGAATCAGGATAGAATTCTAAAACATGTTTTCGTTGCTTTGATTTCGAAGTTCCAAAGGGATAGTGCCATTTCGAACTTTTAAAAGCGAACCTGGGATTTCAATATGTTGGGCGGTGCGTAAATGAGGAATATACAATTCGGTTTCATCGGGTATATCAGTATATATGTTTTTTATTATTATAGATAAGGGTGGTATTTCTATTTTTTGTAAGTCAAAATTGTCTCTGTAATGAATAGGTATTTCTATCGTATCGTTTTTTAGAAGTCTGTTTGTTATATCGATATTAAGACCTAATTTGCGTAAATCTCTAATACCTATTATTCCATCGAAATAGTCATGAAAACTATATAAAATTAATTCGAGTTCATTGTTTATATTGAATTCTTTTAATATAGGGATTTTTGCCTTACTTTGGGTGTTGGTGTTGCCGGTACAAGTTACTAGGGTGTGTTTACAAGGAAAAATTAATTGTGAAAAATATTCTTCCGCTATAGATGGTCTGATTAAAGATGTGTGGCTACCCGTATCGATGAGAAATTTGGCTGGGGGATTTTGAAGCTGAATGTAGGGAAGAGAGTTGACTTGAAAGCTATTTAGATTTAGGACGGATTTTCGTTTAGAAAGTCGTTGGGAAAATTTTCTTCTTGTAAATCTAGCGGATTTTCATAATTTTGAACATATTCTGTTTCTTCATAATATTCGGGAGGTTCGAAACAGTTTTGATATTCTTGTTCTTCAGGGGAATGTTCAAATTCTTGTTGTGATTGGGTTGGGCTATCTGCTAGATAGGCTAAGTCAGTAAATGGGTGACGGTTTTGGAAATATGAGCTTTGATTTCGTGGCAATTGCCTTTGTATATTGCGACTTTGAATTGAGCGCATGTGAACGTCTGTGTTTCTACTCATTGCCGACGGCATTCTACTGGTTGTAGACATTGGGGTTGGGGGACTTGTCAATTTTTTTGAATTTTCTTTAGAAAATACATTTTTTGGCTTGCCAAAAACTTGCTCGTTAGTAGGAAAATGTTGACGTACTGGTTGTGGTTGAATATTTATAGGTTGCCTTGGGAATGGTTGTTTAGGTATTGTACCTACATTACTTGAAAATTGGGGTTGAATGTTATCGTTATTATTTGGCACTGGGAAGTGGTTAGCAAAAGGTTGTTGAATTGGTGGCGGCATATAGCTGAAGTTTTGGCGGTTGTTTATTTGGGGGGGTATTCTATTTTGTGGAATATAGGGCTCTTGTCGTGGGAAATAGGTACGAGCATTTATTTGTTGTTCGATAAGGGAGTGGTTTAGGACAATTGAACCTGCGTCGTCGATATTTTTTGGATTGTTTAACATTAAAATTGTTCGAAGCTCGCTAGGAGAGTTAGACATTAAAACTGTAACGGCTGTTAATTCTGTTTGTTCCATTAGGGCGTCTTTTGTGCCTTGATTTAGAGAATCATCAGCAGCAATTTTTAACGAAATACGTGATTTTAATACTTTTAATCTTTCTATAAAGTCTAAAATGGGCTCTCTTCGAGATCGAGTCAAAAAATTTAGCTGTTGAGCGAGTACTTGTCGGTTTATTCTATCACCAAATCGTTGTCTTAAAGCGTCTTTTATTTTAGGCCAGGTCGTTAGATCTGGTCTGCAAAGTATAAAATCGCCTGCTTCTTCGGTTAGTTTAGAGCAAATTGAAGCAAACACAAATTCTTTAAGAGATTCATCTACAGTACCTATATAATATCTATTGTAAAATTTATCTACGCTTGAAATAAAAAATTCCAAGTGGTCACTGTTGCCTGTAAATGTTTTAAGTGTGTGAGCAATCTCTTTTGCGGCTGTAAGGGTAGTCATGTTTGAAAGAGAAATATTTGAAAGGCTTTGTGTAAGATTTAATTAATGTAAACGAATTATCGCACTTTTAGTAATTTAAAATGTACACACAGCAATTTTAATAAAAAATTAATTTCTAATAAATTTAATTCTAATAAATGTAACGAATTATCGAACTTTTAGTAAATTTAAAATATACACACAGCAATTATTGTAAAACAAAAATTGAATGGGAGTGGAAAGGAAAACTCACTTACGGTTTTTTCTTGTTCGTAACTGTGGTTTTCTTGCCTTGGGTTGGTCTATGTCTCAGCAAACAGTTGAAACTGACGATTTTCTGGGCTTCGGCAACGTTTTCTTATGGGACTGCTTGCAAAACCAGGAATCTCTGAGACACCTACACGAACGACTGCGCCAGTGATGTAATTATCATTGAAGATTAACTTTTTAAAAAAGTAATTTTATTCAAAATAATTCTACACAAAAAGTTTTGACTATCAAAATAACTACGATCTGTATCTTTCGAGAATTAAATGATAAGTAATACGTAAAATGTAATTATGTGACCTAATGCTAACTTATAAATATTGTGTATACAATTAATAAAAATAATAACAATTGATCGGCAGAAAA
>JAEQML010061582.1:0-25572 GCA_016904865.1 Pissodes strobi
TATATATGTATTAACTTTCAGTATAATAAATACACTACTCAATACTTTGGGATAAACAAATTTGTCAAAATGCCAACTAAAGAGGCCAAATTTTTAGAGCTCCATTCGATGCTGGCTAGCGGTGGAAGGGACAGCGGAGTTACCAGTTTGTTTTATTTTCAACACGTGAACGTTTAGCACCGATAGAGAGATACTACACTTTACCTATTTATGAGACGATGGTGAAATATAATGGCCTTTTTTACCTTGTTGAATGTTTACTTCCTTCTTTCAGTAGAGTCGTATGTCGTCAAAGGCTGCATCGAATGGCGGAAACGATGAAAAGGCAGTTTCTAAGAGAGTTGCGACACTGCGAACTGTTCCAAAACAAGGCGCTAGATGGCGTGAAAGTACATAAAGAGTTTTCCAACGTACCCGTGAATAAGTCGAAGAAAAAGCTTATACGTTTAACGCAGAAACAAAATGACAGACTGGAAGAAATTCTCCATAGCCCTTTATACTAATTTTTATTTTATTTTTATATAAGTTGCCACTCCTGTATATTTTCTAAGCAACTCGAGTACATTTTATATTTTTATTCAATATAAAATGTGTGTATAACTAATCCAAGCATTTTAACTAATAGTTTTCGCACAATCATAGCTTCCTCGTTTGCCAATTTTAAAGAGACCATTCGTCCCGCATTAAGGCATGACTGTCCCACATTTTGGTATTTAGCAATTTGTCCCGCGTTTTATTAAAGGTCCCGCCCGCATTATCAATTTATTGCGTATTCTTAGGCCGCTCCCTTTTACTTCGGTCTTTTGGAAATAAAAATATGAAACTCCCTATTTTAATACGGAATGAGCTATGATAAGAAGCGGCATTTTAAAAATTATTTCAACATTTAATTCAGTTGCACGTTGCACCTGTCTTGTAGTCTTATTGCTTTACTTTGGGCTTTGGCCATTACCTTCTATAAGAAGGCCTAACGGCTTACGCGTGACGTCATCCAATCTAGTCAAACGTTATTTACAGGCGTATACTGAAATGTGTAATTTCTTTTAAAATTTCACAGTTAAGTCATTTTAGTTGTTAGAATATCAAAAAACACATAGTAAAAATTGTTTGGGTGATCAGTTGGGCGTCACTTTATAATGAAATACATGCTCAGTCGCCAATTTGTAAGCGAAAGGTAATTTATTTAATTTAATTAAGCATGAGATTCGTTTTTTCTGAGGGTCTAAGTTGTCTCTTTTATTAATCTTTTATTTTTTATATTTTGGGCGCCAGAGTTCCTAGAGGCAATGCGAACGGGATATAAATACTTAAAGATCAATAACTATAAAGGTAAGAATATCAGAAATTTGTCCTTATAATTCGTGTCTCACATATCTCAATCTTGCGATAAATTGAACAAAGGAATTCAAATGACAACATGAGAATATGTGATGGTAAAATGAGGATTATCAATACAATTAAATTACAAATATAATTGATGAAATTATTTGAAATATGAGTTTTGAATAAATTGAATAGCAATGAGAATTGAAACTAATGTAAAAGATTTAAAAAATTGAATGAATGAGTAAAACGATAAAAGTGGTCTTTACAATTGATTAATCTTCTGACTGGCTAATACTTAGCTTGTCCAACTATCCTGTAACCATGCGATCGTATTGGGACTTCTACAGGAACCGCTTCTGCCTGTTCCAAAGTTATGTTACTGGGTTAATCCAGGACTTAAAGGTTGACCTAGTGTCAGCTCCCTCTACAAGCCTGCTACAGCGACGTAGACGAACTCCTGCTACTTGCCAAGCACGATGTTTTCTTCCGCCAACGCAGTTTACATGCAAAAGAATAATAACCTAGTTTTAGACCAATGTGTATCGCTACACCTCAGTTAGACTATTACACAGGAGGAAGTAATCAACAATTTGAAAATTTACGGGTTAAAGCAGGTATAATCAAAAACTTAAATTACAATTTTAAGTTGAACAAAAATTATAAATAACTACTGTTACTCAAGATATTCTTTTTCTTTACTTTAAGATATAAAATTTAAAAGAAACTATGACTGAAATTTAAAATTCGAAAGAAAATTATGGAACTACGGTCCAAACAGCGGCTCTCGGCAAATCTAAATAAAAGATAACTTGAATTTAATGATAAAGAGAAAATAGAGGTACAACCTCTCTATAAATGAGTCTTATAACTCCAAAAAAGTAATTTCTATTACGTTTTTATATATGGCCCTTGGCACATAAACGATAATTGAGCGCAACTACGCCTCAATCAATTAAAGATAAAGATTAGGCAACCACTATCTCGCATTGAGATAGAAATTTAGATAAAAGATAAGAAAAAAAACAGGTAAATATACACATGTCAGCTTAACCTCTCATAAATGCAAATTAGTGTCGATACATCAGTGTTGAGACGCAACAGGGCAAGTGCTAATAGTTATATGCTTGATGTTACAAATAAACTGAAATTTAAATGAAATAAGCCTGAAAAGAAAAAATATTAAAACTAACAATACTATGAGGGAAAATTCAGAGAAATTCTACTAAAAATTCAATTTACTACCTTTGCAGGAATATATAGAATCCACTCCGAGAATTCCGCAAATAATACTGTTCAATTTAAATGGAAATACGTAAAATAATGTGAGTGGCCGCTAAACGATGAAATAATTACGTTCTCTGTAAATTTGGACTAAACCTCTATCAAATTACATTAATTTGACTAATGAGAGACGAAATTATTCACCAATAAATCGGTATTTTTACCGAACGGTCACTACAAAAATTAAGATTATTGATGATGTAAGTTAATTGAAAATGCAATATAAAAATGCTAAATTCTTGCTTTAGCCAAATACGATTAAGCGAATCAGAAACAATTATTAATTATGTATTTAAAAATGAAAAAATTAGTGAAATATATGGCAAGATGAATAAAATATTTCACAATTAAATATCAGCACTTACCCAGTCAAGCGTCGCCACAAAGGTAAAACGACCTTGCTTTCAAAATTCAAGACGTTCGACAAATTATGATTTTCGATGTTTTATTTGGATAATTTATATCATGTTACTGCTACTATAGGTCAATCGGCTTCAAACCAAAGAAATACGCAATATATACTAAATATAGTAATCTATAGTAAATCAAATTCATCAATTGTAGGTATTAAATAGCGTACTACGCTCTTCAATTACTAACTACATGAGATAAGCCCGTTCCCGAATAGATGTCACTACTCAATATAGTAAGCTACAGTGAAACAAATCCGCAAATTGTAGGTATAAACCAGCGTACCCGTGTTTCTTAAATAATTAGTTGCACGAAATATACCCATTCACGAATAGATGTCACTGGCGATTCATATCCCAAACATCGAAAATCATCCGTAATTAAACTGAATTTAGTGGAGCGGAATAAGCTTATATTCCGTTACAATACTTTAAGTGCGACTTTTATGACTGATAATGTTTTACTCATATTTATTTCAATCAAAAATTATATTACAGTTTACTTACTTCTTCTGCACACATAAATAATATTTAAGGACTTCCGGTTAAAGCTCAGCCCTTAAACGCACCTTATTCGATTTTTTTTAAAGCAAAATTAAATTTCAAAGCAAAAACCTTTGAATATCTAGTTTATCAAAATAGGTAGGTGGTAAAATGTCCCTATAGGTATAAAGGTGTCATAAATAGATAATAGTAATGTGAAATTTGTTAGTGTGTGTTCTCCATTCAAAGGTCCTGTCAATATATAAATGGAAATAGGTGACAACTTCCTAACAAAGCCTTTCAGGATTAAATATTTTCAATTTATTTATTTATTTCGATATTTTCAATAGAATTAATCTAGTACAATATTGTTAAATATAATCCTGTAACTATTGATAAAACTAGGCCTATATATAGCATAAATGTAATATTTTTAAAACAATTGTAGGAAAACTTGGGTGTGTGCCAGAAAGTATTTTAAAGCTGTACTTGAAACGATTTTTTCTCTTAGCATTCTTATTTGAAATGAAATTTTATTATACAGTTTTGGGCCCAGATATCTAACAAAATGTTGAGAGCTAATTTAACATTTTGCCTTTCTATAGATGATGGAAAAACAGCCTTTAAACTAAGGGAATACCCATGTTTTAAGATTTTGTCTCGTTCTAGTTCATGAAGTCTCTCTAACCGCTAGGCTAAGTGGATTAACTGTGCTGCTGTTAAATTCAGATATCTACTCCACGTAGACCATCGTTGCAACCTGAATGCAGCTTTGAGTTTTCATGGTCCGCAAGGGCAAAAGAATAAAATTTTAAATGCGAACATTGAAGTGCATAAACTTTTTGTTTCCACAAAATTATATATATTGGCTTCCCATGTACGATCCCTTAATGTTGCCATGTCGTTGATCAACTGGACTGCTACTCCACCCTCCATCGTTTTCATTTGGATGGTACTACAAGGACACTAAATCACAGGGTCCCCGAGACTAGGTCACAAATAGAAGATTTAGCAGAAGCTGTTAAGCACCTCAATTTTTCACAACTCTAATTTGCGTACCATTTCGTACCCAAGCAGCAATTATTTGAAAGACTTTTAACGGTGGAAATTAACGCTTATACTGTAAAATATCTTCGCTCCTTGCGATTTTATTATTCCCGAAGTCGTTATCTAAAACTGCCGCGTTTTCCTACTTTACAACTCGGCGATAAAGTAACGTAATTAAACTCGTTTATGATCGTCGTAAAACATGGCCGGGATTTGACGAACAGCCGAAGACAGATATTGGGATCTAAAATAATGGGAGATTTTGCGAATCTCCAACGAAATATACGTAATAGCTGCAGAGGCAAGACAGCATAAAAAACACAACTTACATAAAATATAGGACCAAAATGCAATGCAAGTACGAGGCTTCGTATCGGACACTGAGTTGCATTCAAATTTAAATCGCCACTTTGAGGAAGCCCTTGCTTTAAATAGAATGAAGCTTTTGTTTCACGAGGTCCGAATAGGTATTTGAATGAACATTAAGTTGGTTATTAAAAAGAAAGATTGTCACTGCTACTCCAAGATGATCATAAAATAAATAGTTATCTATGTCGGCTTCTCCTGTCAAATCAAATCAAATCAAATCAAATATAGCTTTATTGATATAAGAATAATTTACATCTCATTATCAAAGCCTACTTAAAAATAGGAGCAGTGGATATACATGTTTTTAATTAAAAGAAACAAACAAATTTGAAACAAAATTAAATGAAGCGAAACCAGAGTGATGCTAAAGTATTGAGTTGTACATAACTAGGAATTAAACAATAGTGTCACTGAAAAATTCAGCAACTGAATAGTAGGCCTTCCCAACCAGTATTTCCATTACCGTACTTCTAAATTGCTTTCCATTGCCTTATTGCCTATCTTACGGACATTCAAGGACAGGTGATTAAAAAGTGTTTTACTATTGTAAATAATTTTTAATTAGCGTTGATGAGGGGATGGGTAGAGCGGTAATGTGTGAAGACCTAATTGCGTACGCCCCAGCAGCCACAATTTCATTGTGGAACTTGGCATGTGTAAGGCAGACCGATTCCAATATAAATATGCATGCCAGTGGTAATATCCTAAGTGATAAAAAAATAAGGTCTTCAGGACTCTCAAACTTTCAATTTACACAGAAACCTAATAGCACGCTTCTGTAGAATAAAAACAGAGTTAAACAGGTGATCCGAACATGATCCCCAAAAACAGACTCCATACCGTAAATGGGATTCAACTAGCGCAAAATATACGTTTCTCGACATAGGCATGTCCAGCTCACGAGACACCATTCTCAATCAAAACACCCATTTGAAATTTTTTTCTTTAACTGAAAAATATGGTGTTCAAATTTCAACCCTTCATCAATATGTAGGCCTAAGAATTTATTAACTTGCAAACTTTGGATGACCTCTGTATCTATGGAAATATTACCTATATGACATTTAAAAGAAACAATATTTGTTTTCGAGATATTAAGGGTTAGAAAATTTGCATCAAAATATCAATATTCATTCTGCTTTCCAAATTTTCAGCATCCCTGTCATGCCATAAAATCGTCGTGTCATCTGCAAAGATCGTGAACTCACCCGATATGTCTATCTTCGAGAGATCGTTAATGTACAATAAAAATAACAAAGGGCCCAGTACCGAGCCTTGAGGAACACCCGATGTAATGGCGAGATCACAGAATACCGCTGCCGCAACCTCACCATCAGTCAACCCAACATATACACTCCTCAATATAGAGAACATAGCATCATTTGTGTTTTTAGAATCCTGAAAACCAAACTGAGCCTCACTCAAAATGCCCTGTTTTTTGATGTAGCTTACCATACGACCCTTCACAATCTTTTCAACAATTTTCGACAAGGTTGGAAGCAATGATATTGGCCTAAAGTTTGAGGCTGATCCGCTCTCCCCTCCCTTAAAAAATGGCACAACTCTGGCTAACTTCAGAGAAGAGGGAAAAGTACCTGAGACTGAGAGCGTCAACCGCAGGACTGATATCGGAAGATAGATTATCTGCCACCGAACTGTAGAAAAAGTTTAACTGTTCAGAAGTAAGATCCGAGCTAGTAGATGTACCACTCCTACCAGTCAACTCTGCCACAATTCTCCAACTCTCCTTTTGTTTATTATCAGAGCTGGCCATTCGATCAGAATAGTACCTTTGTTTGGCGACTCTAATCAATTTCCGATATAACTTACGATATTTAGTAAAATGTGACATGAAAAGGGTACTATTTAGAAAATGTTTCCGAAGCATGTGCAAGGAACGCATATTACGGGCAGAGACTATAACTCCCTTAGTGAGCAAAGGCTCTCCAGTCCTCCTCTTTACTGTTCTAAGGGGAAATGCAATATTAAAATTCGAAGACAACAATGTGTGAAACCCTGCAAGCGGATCAGGTGAAAGCAAGACACTACCCCAATCACACCCGGCCCATAGTTGTGAGAACCTACCATAATTATGTCTCGTGTAAAGCCTACCCTGCCCCCTCACTAGTTTAGGTTTCCCCTTCGAAACTCTAAAGCCGCACAAAACTGCCTCTCAGAGAGGCCCGCGCTAAGAACAGAGCAAAAGACAAATTCACTTATTCTATTGAACATACATAGTCGATTAAAGTTGAGGAAGTTTTTGTAAGTCGAGTAGGCTCTTCCACATGCACGATCAAGCCATAAGAGTCAAACAAGTTAGATACTAATTGCGAATGAGTTTGTGCTTTACCTGTAAAATTTATGTTGAAATCACCAGCCAAAATAATCCAGGCATGCAAAGGAAACCCTGAAAGGAGTAATTCCAACCTAGATATAAACATAGAGCCATCTGCATTGGGCGGCCTGTACACACAAACAATATAAACATTCAATTTGGGTGCATTGATTATTGAAAATTCAAATTCTCTTTCAACAATCATGTAGTCAAAATACTTTAAATCTACAAATGAACAAACATTTAACAGTGAACTGCGAACTACTATCAGAGTACCCCCATGGCTAGAACTGGATCTCGAATATTTTGATAGCATAACATATTCAGGTATAAATACCGGTTCATCAGTCATAAGCCAATGTTCAGTTAACAGCAGCATATCTGGGAAACCTATACTATCTAAAAATATGTGTAATTCATCCAATTTATTTCTTGAACTGATTGCACATTCAACAACATAATTGAAAAATAGTCATAATTATTACCATTATTTATCCTAAAAAAGAGTCTGGATTTACTGATAAATCATTCTCGGTAATGAGCTGTACCTCATTTAATGACTGGTTCAATCCTGGTGAACATATAATAACCGGATCTTTATTACATTCAGAGAGAGTGGGATCAGAAGAGGCCTGTTGACAGATAAATTCCAACTGCACATGTATTAGGACAGAAATTTAATACGTTATCTTTGACAATCCTTCCCAATTTGTTTAGACCGCTTCTGTTAAGACAAAATTTTGAGTTTAGGAAGTCTCTACACGAAAATTTATCAGACAAATCCAAGAAGTCAATATTAACTGAAAATCTTTTCAGGTTAGCAACAACTGACATTAGGTTTTGATTAACACTAGTCAAGTTTTCTGGGCAGGGAGTGAAGTAGTTAAAAGAATTTGTTAAGATAGAAAGGCTACAAACAATTAAATTAAACTGGTCGACATAAAGTTCGGTCCATTCAATTTTTAGCCTTATTTTCAAACTGCTGTAACTTTTTTTAAAATAAGGTTTTTTGAACGTGGTTTGCGGATTTTGAAAGCGCGTTTTTTTGGGATTAAGCTACATGCCATAAATTTTCAGTAGTATTGATATTATCATGATATACGGGGTGATCAATAAAGTAATGCAAAAAATCAAAAAGTTTGTTTTTTTTTAGACATTACAAGATACGTTGTTACCAAGGTAATATCAATAGCTCTGGACGTTTTTGCCAGTTTTTGGATTAAAGCCCTTTCGCCTTAGATACACTACTAAACAACAAATTTTGGCAACAACATTTTAAAAATGCTATAAATGGAAAACGAAATGACGGATTTTTACGAGCATTTCAGATTCGGAAAGCCTATTTCATGTAGATTTTTTTATGACTTAAGCACTTTACGGAGGGTTACAGTGTTCACATTATACGGGGCCAACAATAAACAAATACGTATCTAACACGGACATTTTAAGTAAAGGGTAAATGATTGGGCGCTATAGGAACATTATGCATTTGTTTTGTTTTCAAATTTTTCAATTTGAAGTTCAAAAAAGAAAGGAAAGAGCCCTTGTTTAAGGTTTATTGGATTTTTAAAAACAATAAATACACAGATTATCGTTTCTTGATTCCCAATCCTTATTTTTTATATGAATAAACATAACATACAACACAACTAATAGGACTAATAAACAAATAATCTCCTAATAGTGTGTAGGTGTGGAGTCTACGTCTTACGGTTTGCGAGGATATCCTTAAGCCACTTGCTGCTTGAAAGTTTCGGCAGTTTTGGGTGATAGTTTTTTAGATACAACTCTTTAAAGGTCGCAAAGCAGGCTTAAATTTCGAGCTAACTTTGAGAGCCATTTCTGACTCAACGGCGACACCTACCGGAGATTTTCTTGCTCTTGCATCAGCGAAAAGCTACAACATTTCTCTTGCCCAAAGGTTCTATAACTTTTTCTCTAAATTGGGGTAAAAAGTTCTAACGATTGTAAAATTTGGCCCTTTTGAGTTAGTAGATACGTATTTGTTTATTGTTGGCCCCGTATAATGTGAAAACTGTAACCCTCCGTAAAGGGCTTAGGTCATAAAAAATCTACATGAAATAGGCTTTCCGAATCTGAAATGTTCGTAAAAATCCGTCATTTCGTTTTCCAGTTATAGCATTTTAAAAATGTTGTTGTCAAAATTTGTTGTTTAGTAGTGTATCTAAGGCCAAAGGGCTTTAATCCAAAAACTGGCAAAAACGTCCAGAGATATTGATATTACCTTGGTAACAACCCATATTGTAATGTCTAAAAAAAATTACTGCTGAAATGGCACACACACAAACTTTTTGATTTTTTGCATTACTTTATTGATCACCCCGTATATCATGATAATATCAATACTACTGAAAATTTATGGCATTTAGCTTAATCCCAAAAAAACGCGCTTTCAAAATCCGCAAACCCCGTTCAAAAAACCTTATTCTTAAAAAAGTTACAGCAGTTTGAAAATAAGACTAAAAATTGAATGTTGACCAGTTTAGTTAAAAAACACTTAATGGCTAAGAGATAGCCGATATTCGAATGGATTTGTCATTCATGCCGGCTAAAACAATTACATAGTCTTCAGCAGATAAGTCAGAAATATAACAGTCAGAATTACATACTAAGTCCCTAAATTTACAAAACGGTTTAGATATGACTTGAATTTTTGAGCTTACTAGCTCCTTTGAAAGGTAATTATAAATGTGTTTACCAAAGTCATCAGTAAGCACAACAATTTTATTCATCTTCATTTTAGGAAAAGGCATGCTAATCACATCCTCACTGCCCTTGGGTTGGCTAGAAATATTAAGTCCATCAGTAGTGTCCATGTAGATCCTGGTCCTATCATCTGGGGTAGTTTGTGTGCCAATTGACCCTTCAATTGCTAAATTTAAATCTAAATTTAGCTCCTGTGCTAGAGATGAAGGTTCATCAGTTTGGACAGATATGCTCTGACTAGTTGCTACATGGGTAGGTTCCGGATCACTCACAAATCTGTCTTTTACTACAATCCTTAGCCTTTTAATTTCATCATTCCCTGTTCGGATTTCTGCCTCAAGTGTTCTGATAGAATCTATTATACTGCGATTCATAGAATTTAATTCCTGTTGTTCCTTTTCAAGTTGATTAATTCTAGCCAAATGGGCAGTTAAGCTATTTTCAAGGGATTGGTTATTCTCTGTAAGTTCCTGAATACCCTTTCTTAGATTAATGATTTCGTTACGTTTCTCGTTTAATGACTCAACCATAATTTTTTCCTGCTCCAGAGCCAATTCTTCAAAGTCTTGACTTTTTCTACGCTGTTTGGATAAATGGGAGTGACTGCTTGATATTTCTTGAGTTAGTCTGTCAACCTCCTCTCTAAGGAACTCAATAAGTTCCTGTTTTTCTTCTAATTTTTTTTTCATTGCTAGCTGCTTCTGGAGAGAGTGCTTGGCTTGAAGCAGCATTTCTACTTTACCAAGAGCATCTTTTAGACCCGTTTCTGGGTTGATCTTTTTCTAACAAACATTTTTTCGAGCAGTAAACTTCATTTTCTTTGATCTTTACGTGATTTTTAAAGTCCCTTTCCAAACAGCTCGTGTGGAAGATTCCTTTAGTGTTGTCATATCGTAGATCTAATCTCCGTGCTTAGGGGACCAACAGTGGTGCTGACGTCAAATTTAGATTATCTCTATGAGAAGTCCTTTTAATTTGGAAGAAGTTTACTGCGCTCTTGAAATGTCCAAATTTTCGTTGTTCTCGATAAAGTATTGAAAAAAATGGTTACTAGAATTGTTCCTGTGTGAAATGTGTACTTAAAGGTCCGAAATCAAAGCTATGTTTTGATATCTATTACGAACATTACACTGCTGACGAAGGTGAAGCCAATATTCATGCTTGAAATGTAGCCATATCGATCGAACTGCCATATTTAGAGAATCAACTGTGCTGTTGTTATATCTAGATTTCCGCTGTGAGGTCATTAAAAATCGAGCTCTCGAAAAAACAGGGAAAAAATCAATACTTAGAAGTCAATTGCTCTGTTTTGATATCTATTATGAACATGACTGTGCTGCCAGTGCTAAAACAATATTCCTGCATGGATTCAGTCAGTGTTGCCCTCTTACCACCACTAACTGGGCTTAGGGGATTAACTGTGCTCCTGTATTACCCGGTCAGTCAGGTCAGTTAAATTGAAAGCTTGCCTTACATATTGCCCTCCGCTGAAAAAAAAAAATATTTAGAATATAGAAGCCCAATCGTTTTCGCGCTCAAATACTACAGCTCGTTCTCCCGAACAATTTTGTTACGCCCGAACGGAATTAAAATAAAATTTCGTCCATTAAGATTTATATATTTTTGTCGGGCTAAGAGGCTTTAAAATTTAAGAGTCTTAAAGCAGAGCTTCCTACGCTATCTCGCAAAGAAAGATACTTTTTCTCTTCATTCGCGTTACATTCACGCATTTTTTAGCGGGAGCTTGACAATCTCTTTAGATTAAAACGACTCTGGAACTGATTTATCTTTATCTGCGTGGCAGTTTTAATTTTCTTCGGGACGTCCCTACCCGCTAATGAATATATAAGAGGGATCGGTTCTTTGTTATCACTGTCATAAAAATTCCGAGAAACTGAGATAAGTTATTTATTTTTAGAAAGAATCGGATGAGAAGTATTAATTTAAAAAAGAAATAAGCTGTTTTAAATCCATTACCTATCCTATGTCGAGATATTTCCTTCCATAGATATTTCCTAATTGCCTCCAGGTAATCTCGCTACGTATAATATCAATTCAAGTTAGACCTTCACTATATCTTATCGATATCACGAGGTCCAAAGACGTAATGAAATATTAAGATGTCCTAGAGAATTAATTATTTGTTGCAATATATATCTCAGAAATATTCGAAAACGATTGTTCGTGCACATAATCAGTTAGGGTTGCCACATCTTTTCTCTAACTGCAGTGCTCAGAGGATCAACTGTGCTGCTGACAAACCACGATTTCCACTCCTAGCAGACAATTGTTTCAGCTTTCCATGCAGCTTCAATTTTTTATTATAAGTCAAGTCACCTTCTGATCAAGGTCCGGTCGTAGTCAGATCAAATATTATGGCTTGTAAGTATAATAAATTACACTATTCACATTGTACAGCAACAGATGACGAGCCAATCAAGTGAATCCGGTATTTATTTCCAACGATATGTTGATATAACTTGACCAGACCGTGATCAGATCATGACTTGACATACAGTATGAATCGGCCTTTAATCCGACAAAAATATTCCTCATGAACGTATAATGGTACCGACAGAGCCAAGGCTAATCATGAAAACTATCAATGTTTGTTACATGCCAATTTAGTATGAAAACATGTAACAGATAGAGCTCAAATATAGTCAGTTATTTCACCTTTAACCCTACATCTATTATGCTAGTATGTCAAGCTAACTATAATACTACTTACTCGTTTACGAACCTGCATGGTTGTCGTATGACCCCAAGCCTTTTATCGAGCTGTTCCAGGGAAAATTGAGAGTTCGGTGGTTGTATACGTAACTTGATTTTCTTGGGTTGTTTGATAGGATCGATCGGGCTTTATGAAAATTTTCACTGGCTTAACACATAATCAATCAATAAATCGTATTGTATTCTGGCCATCGTTCGAGGGATACCTTCAAAGTTTTAGCAGTGCATTTCAAAACATTCAATAATTCTCTCACCTTCCCGAATAATCACCTTCTCGGTGATAATATAAATTACAACAGTCTCATGGATGTCAGAAATATTGGTTTCGGAGTTTATCGGTTATTTTCCTGGATTTGTTTCAATATTTAACAGGAAAAGGTAAAAATTCAGTCAATGTTCAGACGTCAGATGAAACAGCCACAGCTGACTTGACAATAATTGTTGGTTGTCTATTGAAGGATCTTTTTGAATGTTGCCAGGTGTACATGTTTCTCTAGCGATCCTCGTGCGATTTTGATGTATCTCCGGACCAAGCTAACAAAAAACAACATAATTTATTGATATGCTACCATCAGTTTGATGTTAAACGACTGTCTTTCGCTTTCGCTTGATGTACGCAGGCAAGATGTTTTAATGGTTGCGTTGTGTTCCCTAAATTTGGCAACACCGCCCGGGTTGCTTCGCAGCTGGTTCCAACCGAGACGCAGACTCTTGGCTAAAGGTGCGTTTAGGACTGAATTATTGCGCCCAGGATTTATGTTTTTAGCGGTTTTGATGTCAGGAGTTTAAAATGACCGCGGGCCGGAATGAAGTTGTTTCTGTTTGTTTGGTCATTATGGATAATGGTTTTATCCTCGTTACATAATGGTACTTCATAACTGATTCGTTAAGATTTATTTATGTACAACTGCGACACGTATACCATGGTAGACGAGCAAAAGGTTTAATATCATTAGGTATCATACTGATAACTCTAGAGTACTAGTATGATGTGACGATAGATACCTTATCCATATTGCGTTTATCATTAATTTGTTGAAATTGATTTTGGATCATTCTTAATCATTTGTTATGTTATATTGTTACTTCCGAAATGATCTAGTTCTATATTTGTGAGCATATCATGTTATTATTTGTTTTCAATTAAGCTCTTTTACATTTGTTCTATATTATATCATTTTGTTTATTGAAAGAAACACGATAACACTTGCACATCAAGCCTAACGAGTAACCAATAAACTTAAACCTGCACGAACGTACCGTCTTTTATTTGCTCTCAAATACCTCAACCAAACAAATGCAGTTAATAGTCGTTTGATTTTGAATCGCCCTTAAGATCCTCAGTTTGGGTCTGCGGATTTAGTTATTTCAAACTAGAGGCGCCCTGGTCAAAACTAAATAATGGATCCACTCCCACGCCGATGAGCAGTCGGAGCACATGTTGCGCTGGCCGCATCCTTAAGGGTAGGTAACATCTTATTTATTTTATATTGTTCACTCATTTAAAAGAGCTTTACGCGCAACACCCTAACCCACAATTATTTACCTCTCTCCCTGCGCATAAATTTTCGTCCCTGAGTATGCATATACTAAATTTTATTTATGGGCCCTCAGAGTCTATTCTTTTCTGCTGATAAGCATAAAAACCATTATACTCGTAATTAACTACTACTAATGATGATTGTTGTTACAAATGGCCTTCCGGGAGCAAAGAGAACAATCCCAACTACAGCACTGGAAGTCCTGCTAAATCTACCTCCATTACATATCCTCATACAGGGGAACGTAAGGATGGTACAATACTGGCTCAAACAAGCCCATTATTGAATGGGAAACTAGAGGACAGCGAGGAGATCAAGTATCTCTTCGAAATGCTATCAGACCAAACAACCCCCTCCTATGGGTTTGATAGACCCTTCTCAGTAGCAATTATTGTAGGCAGAGAAGAATAAAAGGGGGGTCATCCTATAAAAGCAGACCGAGCATGGTATAGCGACAGCTCTAAGACCAGTAAAAGAATGGGAGCTGGGGTCCACGAACCAAGGTCAAATATCTCCATAAACATGGGCAGTCAAGCCACAGTGTTCCAAGCAGAGAACGCAGCAATTCAACATTGCGCCATGGAGATAGAGAAACTGAACATTAGAAAAAGGAGGATAGTCATATACTCCGACAGTCAGGCCGCCTTAAAAGCAATTAGTGCACACACGGTCAGGTCTAGACTAGTCAAAGACTGCATAAGTGCCCTCGAAGAGGTCGGTCGTAACAATAAGCTCACCATTGCCTGGATTCCGTGACATAAAGGCCATCAAGGCAACGAAGAAGCCGGCAAACTTGCAAATCGGGGCGCAAGTTAGGTTACGTTGGGACCTAAGCCCTACTGCGGGATAGCAGGAAGAGTCTTCAAAACAACAGTTAAAAGCTGGATAGATAAATAATCTCTAAACTGGTAGTTACAAACACTGGGACAACTACAGGCTAAAAAAAGTCAGACTAAAAGGAGTCGCAAGACGATAAAAATATTAGTGGGTCAGCTGACGGGGCACTGCAGAATGAACAGACACATGGAGAAGATCGACCGGGCAGATAATAGCCGCTGCAGATCCTGTCAGGAGGAGGAGGAAACTCCAAAACACGTGTGGTGCGAGTGTGAGGCTCTCTGCAGGCTCAAGTATGCAAGACTGGGAGAGACCAAACCCGAACCTGCAAGGTGCATGGAGAAACCGGTACTCCAATTGTGGAGTCGGATTAGGAGGACCGGACTGGAGGAGGTCCTCTAAGCGGAGTGCTACAATAAACCTGCAAAGGTTGCAATGGCAGAGGCGGGTACCAGCGCCAACTCCCTTCAATTCTAAATCTAAATCTAAATGGCCTTCCCTGATCGTATCGTTCCAGACACTTAAAAACTTTGGTTGCGCTGTTTAGTTTCACGAAATTATAAGCCACATGAAGTAAGTGTAATCTACTTCAATATAATATCTAATTTTTTAAATATTTGATACGAGCTACTATCAATGAAATCAGTACTTGCAAGCCTTTTACCATGTTGGTTGGTATATTAATTTCAGCCGTCCGCTGACCTTGTTAATTATTTGACCAGCATAAGCCTGGTATAATGCTGGCAGAAAACTCCATGTAAGCGTGAAATATAATCCATGTAAATCGTTTTTAGCCATTTCGCCATTAATATAGTGTTCGGGCGGATTCCCATTTGTATTTCCGAATCCGGGACACAATCCCGCGACATAAATTACGCGGAAGTTTTGATAATAATCGGCTTTAACAATTTCCACATAAGAGTATGCTGAAAACTAGACAGCAAATACGTGTGTAAAGAATACAGTTTCCATTCCAAAACTTGTTTTTAAAACACGTTTTAATTAATGCCTTTATGTTTAGGAAAAAGCATTTTCCTACTATCGTAGGAAAAAAGATAATTTTCTTAACCTTGTAACGGAAAGGAAAACGAAAGTAAACCTTTTGGGTTACCAGGTTGCTAGACGCTGCTAGTTGCGAAAGTAAAACTTTCGTGCCTAGGACGGTAAAGTGAATTATTTTTAAAAAATCACAAAATATGCGTTTTATTGAATGAGATGAGATGAGAAATATTAAAAGAAACAACGCATTTATTAAAATTGAAATTAAAAGTACAACTTGAACATCCAGAGAAAGCTATTGGATGGCGTAGAGCTTGAACGAATATCCAGACTGTGTACCAGAAGCTCAGTTATCCTGCTTGTTGTCAATAACGCTGTTTATCAGATTGAAGAAACATTACTGGCATACGAACCGCTGGATTTCCCTTTCAAATTTTTTTCGAGATCCAACTTTTTTGGCATGGGTATCAGCAATATATCCTTCGGCCACTGCCGAAGATTTCCAGCCTCCATATCTCTTAAAATATAAGATATCACATGAAGAATTTGCCAGCGAAGTTGCCGACGTCCTTCTAAATGAATCGCCAGTGTATAATTTTTCGTCATTGAGTTTCAAAAATTTGCAACACGATTTTCTCATTAATATTTAAAGGAAAGGATTTTAATTAAAGCAAACCTAACACCGAAGAGTCGTGTTTGCAATACCCGGCTCCAGGAGTGGAGTTCGTGAGCGCCACCAGTTCTACCAGCTAAATTGGAAAAGCTCCGCTGGTGTTGTACGGGGTTTTTAGGCACGTTTTATTAAACAAAAAAACACAATCTCAATTTAAGGTTCGATCTATTGGCTTCTAGGTTTTTTTTTTAATTTAAAACAGCAACAACCTTACAGTGAAATTTAAAAGCAAAGGAATGACCACAGGGTTTGCTTTAATTAAAATCCTTTCCTTTTAATATTAATAAGAAAATCGCGTTGCAAATTTGGCATCCAACGTGGGGCCCGAGATTTGAAGTGAAATATTCAAGCCGAAAGTAGCATATGCATTTGATCGATCCAACGAGGTAGGTTATTAACTCAGCTCTTACAAATACAGAACTGCCAGTAAACATAATTATTGTAATATAAATAAGCAACCTAACGCAAGCAAACCTAAGCGAGCCACAGATTATCCACTAACATAAAGACAATCACAAAGTGTGCTGGAGGACAACACAACAAAAAATGATGATTCAGAGTAGTAGAGAACAGTGTAATAAAAGCTAGTACATATTATGTAATTCTAACCGTATGTATAATAAAATTAATTTCCATTAAGCTTATTGACAACAAATCAAATAAATTAATTTATAATTAATTAACCGGAGAGGATAATACTCAATAATTCTTACCACAAAATATAGTATCTTTTGTTGCTAAATGCAGGATATAAAATAAAATTTTAAAATCTTTTATAGTGGCAAAATCAGACTGTTATAAATTTGTCAATATTCCTGGGAACCTTACCAATGTACGTTTTCCGATTAATTACTTGATTTACACACCTGTCTTTGTCATAACGATAAAAGAACCTTGAATCTTGCACATTCTGGGGTCTGGCGTCAATGTTCTCTTTTAATAAATCAGTGGCGGCCCCTGCTATGGGGCGCAGGAGCACGTGTCCCTTAAGAATTCAAAAAAAAAATCATGAAATAATATACCTATTAGACACCTATTCCTATTATGCCAATAATAATATTAATAATTATTTATACATTTTTCAGCATATTTAGCATTACCATTATCTAATTATCTACTAAAGTACTAGAGCAATTTACTAACATACGCACACGGTCATGCGTCCCGAGTTTACCTCACAGATCGTCATAAAGCACGTTGTATTCTATTTTATTTACGCGGTTCCTATGGCAACGGCGGTTTTTAGCGCCGCCTGGAATGACCGATTGGCGCACATTCTTATTGCGTCCACTTGTCGGTATCCCTTTGATCTGTGATTTTCACCGCTTGTCACGTTTGTTTTGACTGGAGAATTTTGTGGATAAGTGAATGTGTTCTATGATAAACTAAGAACTGAGTAGGTAATTCCGAATACTTTGAACCATTTTATTGTTGTCAAGTGTTTAATAGAAATTTACGGCAAATTATTTTGTTAAAATGAATTCAGTGTCATATATTTTAAAAAACAGACCTCTAAATTATGAGGACAAGCTTAGTGTCAAGCAATTGGGAATGCCTATTCCTGATTTAGTTATAAAAAACTGTACGGAAAAAATAAAGGAAATCTAATAGATATTTCAAATGGAAAAACGCATATGATAAGTTTACGTGTATGTGTGGTTTCCTATTGGACAACTCGTCGATGCTGGCCGACGGGCGGTAAAGAATAAAGAATGCACTTTATTTGAGTATTTTGGGTCAATCTCCGGTAGTATAGTGGTCAGTATCTCCGCATTTCACGCGGGAGACTCAGGTTCGATTAGTAGTTATTGTAGGTCTACAATAACGACCGTGGAAGTATACTGCGTTGTCTAAGAGTATGCTGTCCAAATGCTGCTCTTGGTTGTTTTTTGAATATTTTCTGTTATTGTTAGGAGACTTGTTTTCCATTGATAAAGGTTAGGTTAAATAATAATAAAACTAAAAAAATAAACAATACACTTAATCCTGAATTAAATAAATTAAAAGAACAGGTTTCCCTCTATAACGATTTGTAGGCATGACTCTACTTATAAGCCTTTGTGTAAGTATTTAACCAACATATATAGAAATAAATTAAAGATGCATATAAAAGAACAAAATGATAAAAAAATTATGGAAGCTGAAAGAAAATCAAAAACTATGTGGGAATTGATCCATAAACTGCAAAAAAACAGTAAGAAAAACGCTGTTTTAGAAATATATGAAAACAATGTTAAGTTGTCTGATAAAGTAGTGGCCAATAATTTTAACGATTATTTTTCAAACCTCCAATTTAAGTATGATAGTTCAATTGACTATGATTTTATATTTGAGCACATAACTTTAAGATACAATAGTTGTTTTATGCCTCCAGTTTATCCTGCAGATGTGGTAGCTTTAATCAACAATCTAAAGTCTTCGGGTGCCGCAGGTTTTGATGAAATCTCTAATAACTTCTTGAAGAAATGCAAGTCTGTTTTGTGTAATGTTTTAGCTTTTATTATAAATTTATCTTTGGAGAAAGCAGTTTTACCTGACAGGTTAAAGGTAGCTAAGGTACTCCCTTTGTTTAAAAGGGGTGACAGCAATGACTATGCTAACTATCGTGCTATAAGTTTGTAGTCAAGTTTCTCAAAAATTCTTGAACTGCACATGAAAAATGCTCTATCTACTTTTTTTGCAAAATATAGGATATTAAATACCTCTCAACACAGTTTTACCATCTCAAAAAGCACAGAAACAGCATTATGTGAGTTTCAAAACCATATTGTGGATGCGCTTGACAAGGGAAAATGTATCTTAGGGTTATTTATAGATTTTTCCCGTGCTTTTGATTATGTCGATCACAACATTTTATTAGAAAAACTTTATAGGTATGGTATTAGAGATACATCATTGGGATTGTTAAAGTCGTATTTTCAAAATAGAAGCCAAGTAGTAACAATTAGTAATGAAAGAAGTCAGTCTAGTTTAATAGCACAGGGCGTGCCACAGGGATCTATCCTGGGGCCTTTTTTATTTTTTCTTTATGCTAATGATCTTGTGTTTTTTATGGAGAAGATTTGTCCTGATATAAGGGTTATATCTTATGCGGATGATACCAATGTTTTGATTGGAGATGATAGCTTGGAGGCTCTTGGAGTGATGGCAGAGACTGTGTATAACAGTATAACAATATGGTTTGAGAAAAACAAATTATGTATTAATAAAGATAAAACACACTTTGTGACATTTACACGCAATACACAAGCTCAAGATGCCCTTGTTTTATTTAGAGATACGCCGGAGCAGATGCTTCGGTTTGAGTAGCTCCAAGCTGTTGGGTGTGACCTTTGATCATGACTTGCGGTGGAATTCCCATATAGAAAATTTATGTGGCAAATTAAGAAGTAGTTGCTATGCTTTGAAGTTTTTTTCTAAACACTGCGGGAAACAGGCACTCTTGACATTATACTACGCAAATTTTCATTCATTCTTAAGATATGGTATTGTGAATTGGGGTTTGAGTCCAATGGCTTCCAGGGATTTTCTTATTCAAAAGTATGCCATTAGAGTGATTTGTGACATAAAATATCATGTCTCTTGTAGGGAGCATTTTATTCGTTTTTCCTATATATAAAATATATTGGTTACAAGGGGCCCCATGACCTTTTTGTTTTTTTAACGATTTTAAGAACTTTTGGGCAAATATTGGCGTGGCACCTCGAAAATGTCCGCCTTCAGCGGTTTAGCCTCCGTCGGGGCCTACAGCGGACTTTTGCGTCTCTTCTACCCTTGCGCTCTCCCACTTTATAAACCCAGGAGCCGCCACTGTAAATATCTGTACATACAGAATTGTTTGCTCTGTATCGGTGGATACCATGAAACTTCTTGTGTTGGTTGTTGGGCTCAAGTTTCTTCTAGCGGAAATCGCCTACAAACAATTTTATCGATTTAACAATTTTTTTAATTGATTTAACTTCTGGTTTTATTATTTGCATTTTTTTATTGTGAACTCTAAGCCAAAGCAATTTCCAGACTACTTCTTGGAAATATTCTGACGTGCGTTGTTTACAAGTTAGTGGCACCTTTTAGATAGACTCACAACTCCCCCCTCCACATCCCCCCCTACTCCACGGCATTTGAGCTTGAACTTATTTGCTCGTACTGCCCTACCCATCGTTAACTTTAAATTTTATCTTAACTTTATTCACTCCCTGAAATAAAAGTAAATAAACAAAATTGGAAGCTAATAAAGAGCGTGGCAGGCACAAATCAGAAAAATAAGGGCCAATATAATTTGCAAAAATGTCAAATTAAACACGACTTAAAAACGTAAATTGGTTGACAAAGCCAATGTTATCGTATTTTGACCAAAGTGGTGAATAAATATTGATTGATTGATTGATTGATTGAAATAAATAATTACCCGGCAAGGTCGGAATGCAAGGCCTTGTAGCAAGCTGTAAAGTGAGCGCGCAATTTGCCCGCTACTCAATTAACCGGAGAAAGGTTAATTGGGCGCCACCAAGTTCGTTACGAACCAAACTGGACATCCCCGCGTTATTCTTTGAATCTGCTACAAGACCTCCACTCTCCAAAGTAACCTTGCCGGTAAGGATCGCTAAAAAGAATGTCACCACCCCGTCACTAGCAAAGCTGCAAAGTTACGATAAGTAAATTGTTGAACCAAATAAAACACGCCGCAGATACGATACTATCCCTTTATTGGAAAAGAACAAATAGTCACGAAGAATAGTGGTAATGAAAAATTTACATTGAAATTAATTATATTAAAATATTTCTAAGGTACAACTCCGACAATTGTAGTCGATTTAAACACTAAGAAAAACAACTATCTTATATCAAAGAAATTATAACAAATAAATTATAAGAAATGTCAGATGGTTGTCCAAAACTCTATGTAGTTTTAGGTAAATGATTAAATTAATGAATCGGCACCAGACAAGTGCTCCAGATATGTGAATCGATTGCTATTATATACTCTCCGTTCAAAAGAATAATTTAGCGGAGTTTCAAATTTCAGATTAAAAAGATAGGGTTTTCCCCTTTTTATTTTAAATCAAATTCAATAATGAAACAAAAGTTAAAAAGAAACAAAGAATAAATGAGAAAAAGAGCACCACCGTAATAATATATTAGAGCAATCGAAATATTACAACTATAACTTAATATTAGTTATGCAGAAAACCAAAAAGATTCAGTTCGCAAAAGGGAAGCCGACATCATCCCTTAAAAATAACATTACAGCATTTTGGCACAGCAAAATAAACGTACATAATCGTTGAATGCAGTAAATAACAGCAATAGTACAAAAAAAAAGAAGATAAATAAATGTAATTAAATAGATTGTACCAAGTCTGGTACAGATAATATTCATATTCATACCATATTGATAAAAGAGTTCAAGTATGATCTATATAATGAACAAAAAGCACTAAAATAAACTTCAATGAAAAATCATACTAAACAAATTTGACAAATAAATGGTCTGAAGGACCTTCCAATATTATTATCAAATAGAAAGCATAACCCTTCCTGAAGTTTATTAATTCCAGAGAAAAGTTTAAGTACGGGCCACATAATGAACAAAAAGCACCAAAATATACGTGAATAAAAAAACATCGTACTAAACTAATTTGGCAAATAAATGGTCCAAACCACCTTCCAATATTAATATCAAATAGATAGCGTGCCTCCACCTTTATTTCAATAATTCAAGAATAAAGTTTAATAAGTAAACTACAATGAACGAAAATATGCGAAAATATGTAATCTGCTTTAAATAACGCGATCTGATGGCTTCCCTAGTAACGAAAACTAATAATAAACACAACTGCATTACCTAACTATTAACAACCGAATTTCCCGTTTTAGTGTCTAATTAATAGTTGAAATCAACTACCCACACGAATCACCAGAAGTTAATTGCAAGATTAATTATTAAAATTAAAGATAAAACCAATAATTCTCCATTGCATCAATTCTAACTTCGGTAACAGAATAAACTCCATGAAATTAGCAGTTTTGGCATTAGTTGCAACTTATTGCTGTAGACAATAGATGCCTTTGATAAAGCAACATAAAAATCAAAGGTTAAATTTTACACTCGCTGCTAAACCGCTACAGAAAGGTCAAATAAATCGAACTACTAAATTATCGATAATCTATATGACATTTCGTCGGAAATAAAATAAAAACGATTAATAAGGCTAATCGCAAGACCGCGTGAATAAATAACAATGACTATTCCATTCATATTTAATGGCCCAAAAGCTTTAATTAATCTCTAATTAATTTGACGTCATGTCTGTTAGCACGTAAATGAAAATAAATTGTTGACTGTATCGTTAGGGAAAATATTCTACGCGCTCACATTTATGACAAGAAAGAAAATAAATCCATAGGTAATTGTTTCCGACACACACAAATTACAATGGAAGATGAGTACAAGGCACTTACCACGCTTATCTTGACATTCCGAATGAATTTGTCCTCGGGGATCCCCTTGTTTCTCAAACTTCTCTATCTACCAACTTCCGCAGATACCATCAAAGGTCCTTATCACGATTTTGAAACACCGGCCTTAATTTTGCTGCTAAAACTTGGATGAAAAACGAATCGGCGACCAGACTCCGTGGCCGTTACTGCCGTACTCCTGAATTTACCGTATTGGCGATTGCGCACGGTTTTTGTGCCATGATTTTATTTACAATCTGTGTGCATACAAATTTAGCACGAAAATATATGTCTAATTTTAAGAATTATAAAGAAGATCAATTATGCGCTAACAATGCCGATCAATTAAGCTAATAAATCGAGACCGAAATGAAAGAAAACGGTTAATTGAATCAAGCGCGAGGCTCAGCGATTAAATACAAATGCTTAGGCCATCCGAATACAAAGCCTATAAGCCTTAATTAATATCTAATCAAAATGACGTCACGCCGATTAATTAAGCTATTAAATCGAGTCCGATATGAATGAAAAGCGAAATAATACAAAAAATGTAATTAATAAAACACGAGAAACGCCAAACATCTGCAATTAATAAAGAAAACTTACCTCTTAAAATGAGGGTCAAAAGCCGTAAGACGAGAGGCTAATCACACAATGGCTTCCTACACCAGACAAAGCAAATTCCGAAATCCTCGCTAGGCGAGTTATTCCCGTATCTACAGCACTAAAACTAACGAAAACAAATCGAAATAGCCGATACAGAAATTACTACGTTGTTTGTCGACAAAATACACCTCAGATCCTTGGGCTTAAAACAGATTTTAAAATGAATCGACCAAACAACGGAAAGGCTTCACAGGAAAAAAAAGTCCCTTGTTGAGCAAAATCGGCGTCGTCGCGCGCCTACAAAATTAAATCAGCACGCAGGACATTTCTCGACGCACCAATAAAACGGATCCTTCAAGATCACGGGAGAAGGATATAAAAGCGAATTTAATATCGGAATTAAATTTCGTACTACGAGCGGAAGCAGGAATAGTACCAGGGGCATCCTAAAAATTCACTAACAACAGGTTAGCATTAGCGACCAAAACGGAATGTCACATGCTGGGTATCATATCTGGATTATAAGCATGATGAGCAACTGTTAACCAACCCAAATATCACGCCCAGCTCTAAATGGGCTGTAGCTAAGTTTTCATCAACAGTAAAAATCTTCTTCAAGAATGATTTTAAAATCGAACATTTTCAATAATTTAAACCTTCATATAAAATAATACCGATAATGAAAAAAATATTACGCCACTGGCATTAAAGTGAAGCCTACCTGTCAGCTGCCTCCATCATCCTTCGATATAACCCTACCTTTTCTAGCCCAGAAATGTTTTGGCATGATTTATGAACGAACTATTACGTCAACAATTTTTTATCTATGCCAATCGTATTAAGCAAGAAACTTATGGCACAGGTAAATCTACAAAAATTCCTCGTTTGCACCGATTCCAATTAGTTTAATTTCGTTGCGAGATTAGTGACGCGTACGTTGACAAATTGGAAATAAAGGGTAATAAAAAACGGATTCGGAAAATGTTTGACGCCGACTGCGGTCCTCGGAACATCGTTAAGGGCCATCAGATAATCCTTGACGGGATACTTGACACTGACAGGCAAACGTTCCAAGTGGGCAAATAATTCGATTCCGAGAGATTAAGGAGATTATTATCGAAACCCGCAAATCGCAAGATTGGATTTGGTCAAGCATGTTCACTTACGATAATTCAAATTGCTGAGCCAATTAACCATTATTTTATAGGGTAAATCTTTAGGTTGGGTTTTCTGTTCCTTTTTGCATACTTTTGTACTTTGTAACTTAAACAAAATAATTTAGTTTACTTAGCTCTTCTGCCATGAAAAATTTCTAAAATTCAAGCATGTATCTACCCGGCCTGCCTGACTTCTTAGGAGAGGTCGTAATTTAAAAACCAATAATTAGAGAGTGCTGACGAAAGAAAGAGATCGGGTTAAAAAGTCCAGAAAAATATGGTCAAACCGAGGGAGAGTAAAAACAGAGTCGCTTCTAAACGATTTACGCGTTGCCACGTATTTTAATTTGACAAAGGTTTTTACGGAATTCTCGTGGATTTATTTTCCTAGCAGTTAATAAGCTAATAGTTATAATGCATCAGTTTAAAACGCGTGTATATGTTTGTAAGAAAAGCTTTGTAATAAAGATTTTTACGTCATTTTTGACTGGTCCTTCGAGTTACCCGAAATAAGCTAATATAATACATAACAAATTGGAATTCTACAACGAACAAATTTATGTGCTACCTATCATTCAAACAGCAATCA
>MU193095.1:4729-25564 GCA_016904865.1 Pissodes strobi
CTAACCCAAAATAATCAAAGTTAACCGAAGCTAACCGAAATTGTTTTGCATAGGCGTGCGTGAAGAAAGGCTTGCGCTTCGCGCAAGCCTTTCTTCACGCAAGTGCGTAGTGGCTTAAATGAGACGAAACTAACCCAAACTAACCAAAGCTAACCCAAACTAACCTAAACAAACACAAACTAACTCAAAAAATGAAAATGACTTATTTCCGCAAGAAGTTTTTTGCGGTATTATGTTTAGAAAAATATTTAGAATGTAAAACAGAAACATGTTTTCATGTAACTGATTTCAGTTATTCTAGAATCGAAAAAATTAAAATGATGCATTTCCGCAGAATTTTTTTTATGAATTTGTATTTGGGTTAAAAAATAATGGAAAAATTATCCAAATACAGGTTGTAGTTAAATTATCATATAAAGGCAAATCTAATTTTCTGGAAAACATTTGCCAAGAAACGAAACTTTTTTTTGTGCTAGTATTCTTGTGTAGAATAAAAGAAGAAACTTGCGCCCAAGACGGGTCAAGCGGCGTTACGAAGGTGACGGGTCAAGCAACTAGAATAAGTTTGGCATCAGCGTATTCCAGGGACTAAAATCACGGCCACCTGTCGTATAGGTGGCCACAAGAATAAATAGTTGTTATTTATTCTTGTGTAGGTGGCCGTGCTAAAATTTGCCGCTTACTCGTCTTCGATTGATTGTTGATTATTGTTAGTATGACATAAATTTTTAAAACTATTTTGATATATTTGCAAATTTAATTTATATTTGTGTTCTAAGCTGTTCTATTTAAGGTAAGCTTTCAAACAAAGTCAACAAAGCAAAGAAAAGTGCAGTAAAGTAGTAGAGGAAGTTCGCTGTTCTACGGCATTAACCTCAAAACTCGAACTTTGGGGCCTTTTTTTCGGCTCAAATATGGGGGATCCGCAATTTTTTTTCTCTTAAACTACTCTATAGGACACCCCCTTTCTAGTGAAAAAAATAAAATTGCAAAATTCCGAGGGTCGTGAAGTTTACCAGAACCTAGAAATTACATAGATTTGATTGAAGTATCGTATTATTTAATCCACATTGATGGGAAGAACTATTGCTGGAAAGTGTTGCCAATGCAAATTTATGCTGTACTTGTTAGAATGTATTTATTTGGTTAAATAAACATCGTGCTAGTCTATTTATATTCGTATACATAGATTTGATATAAAAATATCGTTATTTTGGGTCAACGCTAACCAACAATTTCTATTTCAGAATAAATTATTTGTAGCTTGTGTGTGACTTGTTGTCTTTTAAGCACTATTTAATATTGTGAATTGTACGTTATATTGTCACTTTAAATAAAATGGGTAGAAAGTCGAATACACAAGTTGCTCATGATGAGGTGAAGGAATCCGTTGAACGTCTACTTGTGAAGAGACGACAGCTTTTGAAGCAATTTGAACGATTTAGAGATTTTCTTAATAATGTATTAGAGACTAAAAACGAAGAACAAGTAACGCAGTTACAAATACGTTCTGAAAGAATTGAGCAAATTTTGGAACAGGTAAATGAAGTTGATGTTGAAATAGAGGTGTTAGATAAACATTCTCTAGTTAACGATAATTTTGAAGATTTGTTTTTTATGGCAATATCGGAAGCAAAAAAATATATTGCGGAAATTCAAACAAAAAAGCAAATGAAGAATCATGGCCCTATTATGAATTTTTCTCAGGATAACGAGTCAGTAAACGTGGGTTTTTATAGTCCTATGTTACAAGGTGGGGCTAGGCTTCCAAATTTAGGGTTACCTCGATTTAGAGGAGAGTACAATAAATGGACACAGTTTAAGGAAACATTTGATGCACTTATATCAAAAAACCCGTGCTTGGATAATATTCAAAAATTTTATTATTTGCTTGATAGTATTGAGGGTGATGCTAGAGGTTTATTAGATTCACTACAAGTAACCAGGGAAAACTACACGGTAGCTTGGCAATTATTGGAAAATCGTTTTAATAACAAGCCGGTAATCAATCAATCGCACTTAAAAGCATTGTTTGAAGCACCAACGGTAGTTGAGGAATCCCATCTCGCACTTAGAAATTTGGTAGATAATTTAGAACGTAACTTGCGTGCCTTAAATGCATTAGGAGAACCGGTACAACATTGGGATAGATTAGTAATATTCGTTTGTTCGCGGAAACTTGACTATGAAACTAAAAAACAATGGGAAGAAATTATAATATCAAAATTTCAAGGTAATCCTCAGCTTAAAGATTTTACAGAATTTATTTCAAACAAATGTCGCGTTTTGGAAAATGTGGAGGTTAAAGCTAAGCCTAGTAAGCAGACGCCATTTGGAAAACCACCTTTAAAACCGGACAACTTTAATAACAAATATCACGGTCAAGGCAAGGGGTTAGCTTACGCCGCAACAGGTGCAGTAGCCAAAAGAGTCTGTGAAATATGTAAGGGACAACATTTTATATATCGTTGTGAAAAACTTTTAAATTTATCTATACCAGACGGAATAGAAAAAATAAGACAATTGCGACTTTGTTTAAATTGCTTACGGGGAAATCATTTTTACAACAAATGTTTGTCAGATGGTTGTAAAAATTGTAAAGGTAGGCATAATACAATGCTTTGTAATAATAAGCTTACAAATATCGCAACCCCCGCTACAAATATAGATGTCGAGGAAAATGACTTTCAACAAATGCCTAATAACTCGGAATTAATGTCGAATGAATTTCAAAATGAGCCATCTGTGGTAGCAACTTCTTATAGCGGATTAGGGGTATCAAATGAGGTGCTTTTATCAACCGCTATTGTTTATATTAAAAATAATAAAGGGGATTACGTGAAATGTCGCTCTCTTTTAGATAGTGCATCTCAAATGAATTTTATAAGAAAGGACTTGGCTAATTTATTGGGTCTAAAATTAAATAAAATTGATATTAAGATTTCGGGCGTTGGTGAGAAATTAACTAGTATAAAACAGCATGTTATAACAAATATAAAATCACCATATAACAATTTTAACACTAATCTCTCCTTTTTTGTGTTAGACAATATAACAACTGAAATACCTGTTCATTCTTTCAGTATAGATGGGCGAGCACTTCCTCCGAATGTAAAATTAGCTGATCCATGTTTTAATAAAACATCGAAAATTGACATTTTAATCGGACCTGAACTATTTTATGATTTGCTTTGTGCGGGTCAAGTGAAATTAAAAAATAGTAATTTAACAATACAAAAAAGCGTATTTGGGTGGATCGTATCTGGGAAGATTAACAAAATATGTAGCAAGCCTCAAAGGGGGGGTGTATGCCATTTAACCGTAGATCGCGGCACATATCAGGGGTTACAGGGTCAAATTGAAAAGTTCTGGTTAGTAGAGGAGATACCAACAAAAAGGAGGTATTCTATTGAAGAGCAAGAATGTGAGCAACTTTTCGTGGAATCGGTAGAAAGGGACGAAACGGGAAGGTTTTGTGTAGCTTTACCGGTTAAGGACAATATAAAGGAGTTGGGCGATTCTCTGGAATCGGCAAAAGTGAGATTTTTTAATTTAGAACTGAAGTTAGAAAAGAATCTTATTTTAAAGGAAAACTATCATGCTTTTATGGCTGAATATGAACAGTTAGGACATATGTCAAGAATAGAACCGTGTGAAAGCAAAGACGACGAAAATTACGTATACGTGTTACCACACCATGGTGTCTTAAACGAATCGTCACTTACTACGAAATTACGTGTTGTGTTTGACGCAAGCGCGAAAACATCAACCGGCGTGTCGTTAAATGATGTTCTAAAGGTTGGACCAAATATTCAAGATGAACTTTTTAACATATTGCTTAGGTTTCGTCAACATAACGCGGTAATTACCGCAGATATTACTAAAATGTATCGGCAGATAAATGTCCAACCAAGGTATCGTGATTTGCAACGGATTATCTGGCGAACAAATTCAAATTCTAAACTTAATTACTATCGACTTAATACTCTCACTTACGGCACAGCGTCGGCGAGTTTTCTCTCAACGAGATGTCTTCATTGTCTTCGTCAGATTGCTCTTGATATAGAAGACCGCAATCTGCCAATGAGCAAGGCAATTGCCAATAATTTTTATGTTGATGATTATATAGGGGGCGCGTCATGCGTGAGCGAGGCTATAGGTATGGCAGAGCAAATTACGCTCGAGTTAAATAAATACGAACTTCCACTTCGTAAATGGTCGTCGAATGAACCGAAGGTCTTACAAGCGTTATCAAATAATCAAACGGAAAATATCGGATATTTTATGGCGAATGACAATATAAGAAAAACTTTAGGGGTTTTCTGGGAACCGAATAAAGACGTATTGGAATATATCGTAAATATTGAACCAAGAGACACCCTTAAAATAACAAAACGTTTTATTTTGTCAGTAACTTCGAAAATATTTGATCCGTTAGGTTTAGTTGGTCCGGTAATAATTCGTGCAAAAGTTATTTTGCAAAGGCTTTGGATGCTAAAGCTTGATTGCGACGAATCGGTGCCTTTAGAGATTTTTACTTCTTGGAAACAATTTTATAGTCAACTTAAGTCACTTAATGAAATAAAAATTTCGCGGCAAGCTATATTAAAAAATTCAAAAAATGTCCAAATACACGGTTTTAGTGACGCAAGCGAGCAAGCTTGTGTCTATTTAAGATCTACAAATGAAAATGGCGAAATACTGGTAAACATTATATGTGCAAAATCGCGAGTGGCACCACTTAAAAGTTTAACGTTACCGCGATTAGAGTTATTAGGTGCACAGTTGTTAGCGCGACTGGTAGATAAAGTTATTTCTGCTCTTGATATCGAAATAAACGACGTATTTTTATGGAGCGATTCTACCATTGTATTAGCATGGCTTAAAGAATAGCCAAGTAGTTGGACCGTATTTGTTGGGCATCGCATAGCCGAAATTCAAGAACTAACGAAAAACTTTAATTGGGGGCATGTAATTTCAAGTCAAAACCCGGCTGACATAATTTCACGCGGTGTTGCTCCTAGTGAATTAAAAGACTTAAAGTTGTGGTGGCATGGGCCTGAATGGTTACGCTTTGAGTTTGATGAATGGCCGAAAAATTGTGTGTTGTACTTAGAAAATTTACCTGAACGAAAAAAGGCAAAACTTTCTTTTGTTACCACTGAAGTAAAACAGGATTTGTCATGTTTTAGGAGATATTCTTCTTAGCATAAATTAGTATGTGTAACGGCATTGAATATAAGATTTTTAAAAAATTGTAAAAATCGCAATTTGTATGAAAGAGTAACAGGAATAATTACTTTAGCTGAATATGAATATGCATTGCATTCACTCATACGCGTGATGCAAGAACAAGAATTTAAATCTGAAATTTTGGAATTAAAGGCATCAAGGGGTATTGCTAGGCGAAGTTCAATTAAATCACTGGATCCATTTTTAGATATAAAAGATGGATTTCTACGTGTAGGCGGGCGAATACGTGAATCAAATTTAGAATATAACACCAAATTTCCTATAATTTTGCCTCAGCATCATCCACTAACGAAATTAATTACCTCAATGAACATCATAAACAGTTACATGCAGGGGTTCAAACAATTTTAGCTTCGTTAAGGCAAAATTATTGGCCAATAAATGGAAGAAGTACTGTTAGAGGTGTCATTTCAAAATGTAATATTTGCTTTAGGTTAAAACCTTGCCTTCTAAAACAAAAAATGGGAAATCTGCCAAGAGATCGTGTAAATCCGCAGCAACCCTTTTCTATAGTAGGTGTAGATTTTGCTGGACCATTTAACATAAAAGATGGTAAATTACGGAATCGAGCTATTGTTAAAGGATACATGTGCTTGTTTATATGTTTTTGTACCAAGGCAGTACATATAGAACTTGTAGGAGATCTTAGTGCAAATTCGTTTTTAAATTGCTTGAAAAGATTCGTCTCTCGACGGGGTCTTTGCAGCCGAATTTATTCAGATAATGCTACTAATTTTGTTGGCAGTGACAATAATCTTAAAGTGGTTGTTCGGGACTTGTTGGTTAATGTAGCACAAAATCGCGATATATCGGACTTTTTGCTTAAGGGTGGTATAGATTGGAAATTTATTCCTGCAAGGTCTCCCCACCAAGGCGGAATATGGGAATCGGCTGTTAAACTAGCTAAATATCATATAACTCGTATCGTGGGTCATTCTAACCTCACCTTTGAGGATTTATCGACAATACTTGCCCAAGTGGAGGCGGTGCTTAATTCCCGTCCCCTCACTCCAATTTCCACGGACCCAAAAGATTTCTCTGCCCTGACTCCTGGGCATTTCCTTATCGGAGACTCGTTAAATTCTCTACCTCAAAAGGATGTCACAGAAGTTTCAGTTAACCGTTTAGACCATTACCATGAATGTCAGAAGATGTTTCAATTGTTCTGGAATAGATGGTCAGCAGAATATGTCAGAAGTTTACAACAACGCAACAAATGGAGCACTGAAAATGAAAATGTCAAGATTGGTACTCTGGTTCTATTGGTCGAAGACAACATTGCACCACTGCATTGGAAGTTGGGGAGAATCGTTGATGTGCCTCCCGGTAAAGACCAGATTGTTCGCGTAGTTAGTGTTCGTACTCACAGCGGTACTGTTAAACGCGCGGTACAGAGGGTGTGCGCGTTACCTATTGATGATGCTGGCGAGCTATAGATGTCAATTGTATTGTTAGCTAAAGTTTATAAGTATTGTTTTAAACATTAGTAATTGTTCTATTCTAATTAACATATTATTTATATTTCAATAATATTGTATTAAAGACATTAACCGTATTTGGTAATTTGAAAATTAAAATTTTCAAAGGCCGGCGGTTTATGATCAGTATATAGCGTTAAATATGTAGTAAAAGGCTTTGGTCACCAGATACGCAACTATTAAAATGACTGGTGATGACTGGAAGACAAGTGGCACCAGGCAGAAAAAATGACAGCGAGAGAAGAAGAAAAATCATAAGACTTATTAGTATAAGTTTGTACTTAGTAAATTAAATATATCGCTTTATACAGTCCACAACGTGTTGAAATTTCAAGAAAGCGTGAAGAGAAAATGCGCTACGGTACGTAGCACCAAAGACCATATCGATAAAATCCCATTCCTAATGAATAAATAATAAAATTCGCAGCCAAAGCGCTACAGCTCTAAATTTAATTGTCTCGCTCTCGGGAAAATACCGAATTATCGTATGCGTGTCGTTGCGTCGGTATAGTCCCAATTTTCTGGTTTTTTGTTTGTTACAGTTCGTTTAAACTACAATTATTATTAACTCCGACACATTAACACTGGAGTTAGTAGACATATTCATTGATGTTTGATATATGATATATTAAGCAGGGGAGTAGCTACCGCGGTATGAGTCGTAGCAATGATACGGAGCCCCCGAGCTAGAGGGCCCCGCAACGGTATGTGAAAAACGTTTATCCACACCCGCCTCTAGTAAAATCATTAACTTTATCAGTTTTAGTCTACATCTTACATATAATATTAAAAAAGATAATTAGAACATTATTCAATCGTTTTCTAAACCAAATCGATAAAATCCCATTCCTAATGAATAAATAATAAAATTCGCAGCCACAGCGCTACAGCTCTAAATTTAATTGACTCGCGTCCTAGAAAATACTGAATTAAGGCTGATTTTCATATATAGGACTGTGCACCGACTGTGCGCCTACCGTGCACCTACCGTGTCCTTGTCACTGTAAATCAAAAAATTGTATGTTCCATGTAAAACGCACTGCAGCCCTTATTTACATTTTCACATATAGGACTGTGCTACGACCGTGTTGCGGTCGTCCAATCCTATTGTGAAAAATGAGAAGACGCGCGACGGCCGCAGCATGGTAGGCGCACAGTCCTATATATGAAAATCAGCCTTTATCGTATGCGTGTCGTTGTGTTTTTAAAGTTCTGATTTTCTGGTTTTTCGTTTGTTACGGTTCGTTTAAACTAGAATTATTATTAACTCCGACACATTGACACTGGAGTCAGTACGCATATTCATTGGTCTTTGATATATTATATATTAGGTGTTATGATTTACGGAAATATGAGCGAGAGAAAGAGAGTTTACCCTAGAGTGGTGCGATAAAAAGGAAAGCCATCCAGCCAACCCAAACAAAAGAGAGCTAATGCTGATCCTTTGCTGATACTCTCTCTACCACATTCGCTAAATTTAACGTGGAGTTCTTATGGAAAATGACAAAAATATAAACCTTGGTAAAACTTCAATAATGCTTCGTCAAATCCGCTTCGTCCGCTCGTGGAAGGCGTGTTTTTTTTTAACGGTTTTAACGAATTTTGAGTAAAAATTGGGCGTAGCGCCATCAACATTTTTTTGCCTCCGGAACCACCTGCGGCGATCGTCTCTGCTGCCCCCATAACTCGGACCTATATCCGCCCTTGAGAAAGGGCTCTTAAGATAGTTTGATACAGGGACCACTCAGGTCTAGCTACGCCACTGATGTAAGCTACGGTATTCTCTCTTTAGTTTACGTTTTCGTAAGATTGTATGTACCTACCCATCCCATAATAGCGTCTGTTTTTTTTTGCCTCATCGGCATTCATTGTCTTCACCAAGTATTTCGGAAACGGTACGGTCCTTCACGGTCCATGACGTGTCGCTGTATGTCTGATAATGTGAGTCATCCTTTATAACACGATATCAAACAAAATAAAATACAGTAAGACACGTCGTGACTTGGGTTACAGGCGGTTATTAATTCAAAATTCACATTTTAGATTGCTTTCTTCTGTTTTTGTCGTTTTTTCTGTCTAAGGTTTAAGTTTGTTTACTTTGCGCTTCGCCACTGGTTGAATTTATGATAATTTATTACACTTAAGTGAGAATTAAAAATTAACTAGAAATATGTCTCAAAATAGTCAAATATTTACCAAGCTGGTTAGGATGGTTCTAAAGTATGAAGGAGGGAGATTACACTGCACGTGTATCTCTGGAAGAAGCAAATATACTCCTAAAAATGGTAAAATTAATCCTGCACATAATTTTGTAAATATTTCATTTATTAATATAAGATATTGACCCTTAGGATCATGATTTAGTAAAAGGGCGAAGGATGTAATCTTGAAAAATAAGATCTTCATACAACAAGATTAGTGCAGCTCTTGAATGGACCCTTAACATGAAAAAAACGAACGTAAACGACTCAATTAATCGTCGATAATCAACACAAAACACAATTCTATCCTCGAAAAGTACAATAACGAGTAACCGACGGCGACCGAGAGTTACTCGCTACTACTACTGTTCTCTTGACTATACTGTTCACGTTAACCGGTTCGTTTTTGCGAGAGGAAAGAAACTTGGATCTGGAAACAAATTCTGGTGCGTGGGGGTAACTTTTGATAGATGATATTACCGAGCGTATATTTCGAAATCGAAACCCAGGATCACATCCCATACCAGGTGTCATGTCATGTGCCCCAGGCAACACCTTCTTTTGTTTAGAAGGTGTCTGCCTAGGATGCTAGGACGAGACGAAATAGCATGCTTCGATTGATCAGATTTCCTTACTGGTGATGGCAGGTATTTTAGATCGGCAGTTTTAACCTTTTATTAACTTTATTTCTGTTCGGTTCAGGGTTGTTGCCGTAGTGTTTTTTTCAGTCCATGAAGGCAAGATAAAAAAAAAATCGAGTTGCCCAACATTATTATAAGCAACGCCTTGGGTTAGTTTTTGAAGGTTGTAGAGCGAGCAAAGGAAGCGGATCGTGCTGTAATATTTGAGGTTTATTTAGATCTAGGAGTTATTTCTATTTATTTTATTCACTTTGTAACTTTTACTTGGATGCTCTTATTGCATTTTTTGCTAATCTTTTCTGATTGTGGTTTTTATATATTAAAGCACCATGCATGCATCGGCGCTTTACTATTCGGCAATCATTCGGGGGTTAATGAACATATAACCAGTCGCTCCGGAGGCAGAGGCACACGCACAACCATCAACAACGAACTCACGGCATTCTCAAAATCGAAACACTACGGCAATAATGAATCGTACAGAAAAAAATGTTAAGACTGCCTATTTCAAATACCCGTCACCACCTTGAATTAGAATTGCAATTTAAGGAAAATGCTTAGGGACCTTGACGGCTTAGGCCACAGGTAATTAAGGCCAAATCCAAAGCGTGCACTGTATCATGTATCCAAAGCAAAATGATATGATATTCCCAAGAAGGGATATGATATCTCCCATAGAGTGTTTGATTTTTTTTAACAATTTTTTAGAAAATATTTAGTTTTGAAAACCATTTTAAATTTTGGGTTTCAATTAGTTTCACACGGAAGAGAGATATTATTATGTTATTTTCTTATTCTTATACTGGTTGACTTAAATAATTGCATTTCTTTCTCTTAAATAGTCAAATGGCACCAAAATACAAGGTTACCTACTTTGACGTATCTGGTGTAGGAGAACAAATCAGATTTCTTTTGAGTTACGGCGATCTGGAATTTGAAGACATTCGTATTCCGTATGACGACTCCTGGCCAACTGTAAAAAAGAGTAAGTATTTCATGAGAATGCGATGATAGCAATAGGCTACTAGAAATTGCACTCGCGAACTTATATTTCCATCATGGGGTTTTCGAGACCAAATAAATATAATTGCTGGATCTTGATATTGATCCTGAAAATGAAACCTTTAATAAATCTTAATCATTAATTTCCATGGATATTATTTTTGTTTTAACAAAAAAACAAAGGCAGTATAGTTTCAGCCAGTCGTGTTATTTTAGATAACATATTCATCTATATATTTTTTATAGCAATGACACGCACACTAAAGGGAGATCATAGGGCACTCCACGAGTGGTGTGTGTGCGAAGATGGTGATTGTGACACGGATCTTGAATAGCTGTAGGCTATAATTTGGGGGCAACAGATGTCCTGGGAGTGAGTTCCACAGCGATGCAGTGTGCCAGACAAACGGGTCCTTGTAAAGCGATGTTCTAGATGTTTCCAGTTGTACAACGAACGGGTGCGCTCTTGCCGTCTGTCGTTACTGTCTGACAGGCGTTGCTGGAGGCGTGATGAGGCGGGGCAAATCCTGGGAACATCTGCCGTGAAAACATCTGTAAAACAGGAATATCTCGGCTACATGTCTGTGGTGTTCCAGACTATCCAGATCCCGGGTCAACTTCGGGTCTCCAATGAGACGTACAGCTCTCTTCTAAATGGAATCCAGCAGCTCTAGGGTGTGCTTCTGTGCGGTACCCCAGATGCGTGAGCAATATTCTAAGCACGGCCTTATTTGTGCTTCTAGAGCAAGAGCAGCTGTGGCCTATTCAGTTTTTTTTTGTTGCGAAATAGCGCACTAAGCTTCTGCGAGGCTCACTTTGCGATGTTAGCAACGTGGTCATGCGAGGACATAATATTGCTGTTGATCGATTGACGAGGATGAAGGAATGGTCGATCCTGCCACACAATGATGTCAGGGCTCGTCATATTGGCTTTCTTGGCAAAGGTGGCCGCCTCTTTTTTGCTGCATTGAGCTGGACCAAACTTCTGTCGCCCCAAGCTCAAACCCTCCAGATCTTGATTAATCTGCTCTTATCTGCGGTGATATGTCTCAGTCGCTGGTAAAGATTTTTCCGATCTAGCTTTGGATACAGGGGTACTGTCATCTGCAAAACTCTAAACATGATTATTGGTTTCGGTCAGCAGGTCATTAATATAGATGTGGAACCGAGTTGGTGAAAGTATTGCGCCCTGAGGCACGCCCGCGTTAATGGTGAATGTGTCTGAGATGTGTCCATCAACTGCAACATGCAGAGGTTGGTTCTTAAGGAAACTGGCAAGCCAGATGTAGAGAGACGCTGGCAGTTCGAAAGACGGCAGTTTGTTGCTATGCCAAACTCTGTCGAATGCCTTCGAAATACCCAACGCAATCGCTCGATATTCTCCGTAGTCCTCAATTGCCCTACTCCATATATGAATGCCATATGCAAATATATCTCCTGTCGATCTCTCTTTGCGGAAGCTCTATTGGTTAACGCTATTTAATCTGTTGGTCTCAAGGTACTTGAGTAGTTGCTGATTGACTACACGTTCCATGACTTTGGAGATTATTGAAAGCAAGGCAATTGGGCGATAGTTTGAGGGCGTGGTTTTCTTGCCTTTTTTGGAACAGGTTGCACTCTCGCGACTTTCCAAGAAGATGAATAAATCCCTTTTCGATAAGACAAAGAAACAAATCTGGAAAAATGGGTGTTCGTTTGTTGACGCAGTTCTTTAACACGTAGGTATTCCGCCCGGTCCTGATGCCTTTTGCCACAGTTTTCTGGTAATTGATGTACATGTACATAATCGGTCTAAAACGTTCTCCGACGTCTTCCGTTTCACACTCTCCATCTCTCTCTGTATGTCCATAAATCCTGATCTAATTCTCTTCCTCCATCTCTTCTTCAATTCCTTCTCTGCAACTTTTTCTGGGCCTTCCTAGTTTTCTTCTTCCTAGTGGCGTCCATGTCAATACTTTGGTAGTCCCTTGTGCGGCATTCTTTGTACATGTGCATACCATCTTAGCTGCTTTGTTTTTATTTCGTCTGCTAGTGTGTGCGAGGCGCCCATTATCTGTCTAATTCTTTAATTCCTTACTCGTTCTAGTCACGACCGTCCTGCAGCTCGTCTCCAAAAATTGATTTCTATTGCGTTGATAATTTTTGCTGTTCGTGCCTTTAGTTGCCAAACCTCGCTACCGTACGTAATTATATTGTTGACGACAGTGTTGTATTTACGCTGTTTGTTGGCTCTTGATATGTTTTGGTCCCAGAGTATTCCGTTCAACATACCTATAGCCCTTCTTCCTTGCGTATTCCTTTCACTGATAGCTTCATCCAGAAGACCGTCTTGTGTGATACTTAGTCCAAGATATTTATACTTTTCACAGCATTTTACTTGGTTCTAATTTTCTATGATTAAGTCTTGCTGTGTTCCTTCAACGCACATGTAATCAGTTTTCTTTATGTTAATGTCTACTCCCCATTTACTGTATTCTTCCATGAGTTTGTGTGTCATGGACTCTATGTGGTTAATAGATGTTTTCTTTTCTATAATTTGGCTCAAGCAGAAAAGATGGTCAACCATAGATGTTCCTGCCCTGGATCCTGTCTGTTCTTCTGCTTCCATGTCTCTATATTCGCTTTTAATCATGTTTTTGAGAATTTTGCCATATATTCTGCTGATAGTGCTTGTAACTGCGATTCCACGGTAGTTATTACAGTTTTCTTTATCTCCTTTTTTGTGAATTGTGGTGATTAAGCTTGTTTTCCATTTTTTTTTGGGATTTTCTCTCCGTTCAAGCACATTCGGAGGTGTTCGTAAAGCTTTTCTGGGGGGAATTTTATCAATTTTGCTGGTATATCGCCGGGTCCGGAAGATTTTCCGTTTTTAAGTGCTCGGTAAACTTTTTCGACCTCTTTAATATTTAGTCTGATAGGTGAGGATGCTATTGTATATATAATTCCGCTTTGATCTTGTTGTTCTTGGAACTCTGGTCGATCTTCTGTTAGGGTTAGTTTGGGTTATATTGTTCCCACTTTTTTAATATTAATTGGGATATAATATATTTTCTTTGGTTTTGACCTCCAGCTTTCTGAACCCATTTGACTGCCTAAGTATGTATTTGGTCTACTGCACTTTCTTTCCCATTTTTGGTTCTTCTTCTATGTTATCATGTTACGTACTCTTCTTTGTGATTCCTTGTATGAGCTTTTGTTGTGGTCTGTTTGATTTGCTAAGAATCTTCGATACCTTGTTCTTTTCTCCTCTATTTGTGTTTCTATTTCCTCATCCCACCAGTATGGTGTTCGGGGATGTTTGCTGCTTCTTTTGCTGCTGTATGTATGCACGACTTAATATAATTGTAGTGTTCTTCGATACTATTACACTCTGACGTTGTTAGTTTGTCGTTTAGACGGTTTTTATACAATATTTTTGCTCTATCCTGTCCTAGGCTGTCCAAATTATACCTTATCTGCTCTATTGTTTCCACCCTTTCTGTCGTCTCGTGTTTGTTCGCTTTTATAGCTGGGTGGATTTTTGCCTTTAATAGATGGTGGTCACTACCGCAACTTGCCCCTCGATATACTGTACTTGGAGTTTATTTTTTTGCCGAACGATAAGGTAGTCTATAATTGAACGTAGACCTTTTGTTTACTGCGTCCATGTACACTTATGGATCATAGGGTGTTGGTAGAATCCGTTAGTAATGTGTAATTCGTTTCGTTGGCCTAACATAATCAGACTAGTTTCATTGTCGTAGACAGATTCCTCGCCATATCGCCCAACTACTCTATCGTTCATTTTTTTTCCTATCCTGCTGATAAAGTCTCCAAGTATAATAATTTGCCTAGGTGCTCCGATTTTAGATATTTCTTGGTGTATGTTTTCGTAGAATTCGTCCTTTTGATTTGGTGTTACGGTGTCGTTTACGGCATATACTCCTAATATCGTTACTCGGCTACTCATAACAGAAATGTTTAACTTGATACGTCGTTCGCTAATGGCATCCCAAGATGTTACTAAGGTTTTTACATATCAGGATAGATACTCCCTGCTGGGCTCTTTTATCTTTGATGACTCCTAAATTTTCTGCTCCTTGACCCTTTTTCTTCGTTTCTGTTAGGACTACTAACAGTTTTTAATTTCGTGAATGATCTCGTTTATTTTGTTGGAGAGGTCTTGTACATTCCATGTTCCGTAGTTCAAAATCCGTTTTCGTACCTTATTTCGTCTTCTTGTTTTCAGTCGGTTCCGATGCTGTTTTGTGGGGTTTTTTAACCAGTTGCTTTTTTCCGAGTACCGGATGGTTTGTCCGTTGCCTCAACCCCCTCAACTTGGAGGACTAGGATTTCTTTTCGAAGTGTTCTCTTCTAGATAGGCTGCTTTCTCTGCAGCTAAGGAGCCTTATTTGCCCCACTGTACTTAGTGTAATAAGTGAAATAATAATGATAACTATTTTAGCTCTTAATCTACCTCTTGGTCAAATGCCACTTTTGGAGTTTGATGGGAAAGTCTTGTACCAAAGTTCGGCGATTTCCAGGTACCTGGGAAATATAGTGGGACTTGCAGGAGACACTCCTTTGGAAAATTGGGAAATTGACGCTGCAGTTGACGCAATTGTTGATTTTAGAACAAGTAAGTACCACAAAAGAGAAATCTTCTCTCGGAATCACATCATAAAGCGCATCTTAGAATCAGTGGTCGCAGTGGATTTTAAAGGTGTACTAATCACTTATCCAAAAATGTAGTTGCTATGTGGCATGTACACTATGAATTCATTAATTTGCTGAATAAATTAGACATAATTTATGAAAGAAAATCATATAATTTTTAAAATTAAAAATTAAAAACAAATTTCGCAGCAAAAACAATAACAAACATAAGCAAATGTTATAAAAAGATATACATAAAAATAATTAAAAACGGTGATTTTTCACACATTATTTTTTTACTTTTTAACATTGCAGATGGTAGTTTTAATTCGAATAAGTTTACCGCGAATAATTGCTTTTTTTAAAGTAAATTATATGACATCATTAGTCTGTTACATTTCTTCTGAAAATTAAATTTAATGAAGGATATACCGTCAGCGAGGCACTACCATACCTACTACCTGTGTGGTAAATAAATATATTAGTTTCATAAGAAGTCAGAAAAATTTAATAAATACATTTAAACATTCTTCACAATATACTTTTCTAATGCGTTTTTACCAGATTTTCCTGCTAACTATCGTTGGAAAAAAAACGTATACCACCATCCTTTACAAATATATTTGACAAACAAAAAAAACGGTAAAGTTTTCAACGGTATTTTGTTCCGCTAACAAATCCGTTGTCCGCAATATTAATTACAATGTAAATATAAGAAATAATAATTTCGGCATTCTCGATTTTTCTTTAAATTTTAACTTCCAACCCATAACACAATAAATTGAAAAAAAATTGATGAAATATGAGTCGACGAGTAATGAATGAGTAATAAACCAGATATCCGACATCGGATATCCAATGTCGGACTCGTGTGAAATGGGGCTTACACTCCAAACATTCTTGTGGTTTCTTTGGTCATATCATGAAAGAAAAAATAAATCAATTGAAATATTCTTTCAGTGTGTTTTTTTTTTGTTAAATAATGAAAGAAAATATACAGTATTATAAAAGCGCTAAAATGATTTAAAAAGTCCAAGAAAAGGGCTAAGCGGCAAAAGGTAAATTTAAGGCGACAAACATAAATACAACGTTGCCATATAATATTTAATAAAGTGTTGTCACGTCACCATAAGAAATTTATTGGTTATTAATAAGTATCGGACAAAACCGGAATGAAATCTAGACACATGTTAAATCGGGACTAGTGGTTTAAAATCGGGCCGGTTGTCACTGTACCCTCTAGTGATGTTAATTTCAGCCTGATGCAAATAATGAAGAATTGGGCGGATATCTTTGTCAGGATGACTAAAAGAAAAATACAACGCCTAATTAAAATTATATTTTAAACGTACGTTTACAGGTCAAAGCTTCTATCTGAACTAGCTTAAGCTCTTCTTTAAGAGTCTATCTCAATCTACATCATCATTTCATATCTGTATCAGGTTGTTTACATTAACACCATTAAAGTCTTTTATTTATGGGACACGGTTTCCGTCGGTACTCTTATTGCCTTTTCTTAGTCAGCGATCCTGACGCTGCTAACATTCGGCCATCCTACTATCGTTTCGTCCTCGAAACAACACCAACATAGCAAACTTCATTTCCCTAGTTTATCTGTGAACAATTACGTCAAGATAATAGACAAAACAAAAAAAAATAATAAAATTAAAAATCATCAGTAGACTTCTTTACTCCACATGAACAGAATACAGTCATGGGTTTCAACCCTACTCAATCCCTATAATACGGTGTAATCTCACATATGAACATAATACAGTCATGTGCTTGCTTCCTTACGCACCTATAGTGTTACGGTAACCTTACATGAACAGAATACAGTCATGTATTTCAATGAACACCCCACAGTGCTCCTAAACATACTACCACTGTAGCTTCTGGTATTTTATTACCCTTTTCCCCCAGGTCACACAGACCTCCCGATCACACAGATCTCCAGGTCACACAGATCATGATACCTATAGTATCACTTGGCTTTTTGATACCTATAAATACACACAGTATCCAACTTTCACTTGATGGCATATCAAACAATTTACTATGAGCTTAATTAACTGAATTAACTCCAAATGCGGAATTTACCAACAAATGCCATCCATTATCGGATTATCAAGCAAGGCCACCATCAAACTCAATACTGTTTTGTAGGTCTGTAGCGTTCAAATATACATTCTGATAGTATCATCGACGAGTAATATTCGAACTCATTCCAAGATACCTGTATAATCAAAATATTCCCAAGGCTCGCCTTATTATAAAAAAACAACTAACCTGATTTTGTTTATAAACAATATTTTATTTTCAGACAAAAATTTTAATACCAGAAACAAAGAAAACATATACGTTTCTAACCAAAAAGTGATGGCAAATTAACTTTTCCTTCATATCTTTATTAAGTAAGTTCTTGTCAAGCCACACTATAAATACTTGGCAAACAACATCTTTGTTATTAGAATAACCACCTTATTATACCTTATATTATCATATAATATTTAAAGAAATACTTATTCTATCAAAATACAAGTATACTTGCTTGGCACACTATGCTAACGCATGGTTATTCTTCCAGTTATTCATCATTACTGTTAAACGGCAAGTCCTCAACATCATTGAGAACCACCCAAAGCTTAACCTTATCGTTCGCTACTATAGTAATTTTTGTTTACTTTTGTCCCTTAGATCCTCAATCACATACCTATCATTTGGCAACACTGCCTTAACTTTAAATGGTCCTTTAAAAACAGGATTTAATAATTTACGACTTAGCCAGGTGGAGGCTTCACTAGTTACTTTAACCATAACTAAATCATCCACCCTATACCCCTTTGGACGAATTCGTCTGATGTCAAACCGCAGTTTAAATCTCTCACACTGCCCATTGGCTCTTGGAGTAGACACGGCATTTAATATATGTTTAATGCCCATTTCTTGACAAAAATTGTTCATTGTTTTAGAGGTAAAACAAGATCCTCTGTCTGAAATTAACCTTTTAGTTACTCCAAATAAGGTTTTCCAAAGCTTTAATAACATACTTAACTTTTGTTGACTTTACTGCTTCTAAAAACACAAACTTAGTAAAGCAGTCGATAATGACCAAAAGATGTGTATTCCTTTTTTTTTTAGTTTTTACAAAAGGCCCTACGTGAACTATATGAAGTGTTTCAAAATGAATATTAGATTTTGGTATTGGATGTAGGTAACCGGCTTGCCGACCTTTGGAGCTTTTCATATACCTAAACCTTGACCTAAACACAATTTAAAGAGCTTTGTATATACTTTTTCACAAGTCGATTCATTTGTGCAAACCAATAATTTCGCTTAATTCGTTCCAGTGTCTTTTCAATACCTAAATATCCAAAATCATCGTCATGATTTAGTCCGCAAATAAGCCAACGTAACGCTCTGGCTACCACCCACTTAAGGTCACTGTTTATTTTTCCTAAAAAAATTAACGTTAAAGTTTTCTTCACCAGTATCTCGTCTTAAACAGTCTACATGTTTCATTTTATAACCTGGTCGATAATTATTCACTTGAAAAGTATACTCTTGAAATTCCGACAACTATCTGGCGATACGTGGAACGAGGCCGCGTTTTGTGGAGCAAGCCCTTATTGTAGAACAATCTGTAAACATTTGAAACGCTTTTCCCAATAGATACACCCGAAAATATCTCAAGGCAAAGACAACAGCCATAGTTTCAAGCTCGTACGAATGGTACCTACTTTGTTCGTAGGAACACTGCTGACTGAAGTACGCTACTGGGTGTGGACCATCTACATGGACTTTTATTAATATGGCCGCTATTGCAATACTGCTCGCGTCTGTGTATACTTGTGTTTCAAACTACGGAACTCACAAAACGTGAATTCGACTCACGTATTATTTTATTTTCCAACAGTTCTTGAAGCATAACTTTACGTTTTTGTTTTCTATCTTCGGACAGCCTGTAAGGATTATACACTACGGTTTCAACAAATTTTTGTTTTATTTGCATTTTCGTGCAGTTTGTCTTGCCTATTTCCGAAAGATTTATTGCTTTGCACTCTCTAACTTCCTGAAGAAGTCCTAGGAGATCACCTCTTTGTCCACCACATTGTACAATTTCATTTTGAATATCGTTAATACGACCTACTTTATTTACAGTTCATAAGTGGTTGAATAAAATATTATGTCACATCCAACGTTCACAAAGCCAATTTTTGTTCAACGTAACAGTGTATTTCATTTCCTACTAAAATGTCAGCAGGGCAACATGTATCTGGCACTAAGTATTAATATAATTCTTCTTCCTCGTCACACTCGTCAAATATTAGTCTACCAATAATTTTTTATAATCTTTTATTATTTGTCCCGAAAGAGTTTTTATAAAATAATCGATGCCATCTCGAATTCTTAGTTTATATTTGTTTACCACAGATTCTTTACTTAAAGAGCACTCACTGCCAGTGTCAATACGGCCGCACAACTTGTTATCGAAAAGAAATATTTCTTTATAAAGTAAATTAATTGGCGTGTTTCTCAACAAAATGTACTTTTTTTCGAGCGTAGCAGTACTTTTCGATATGTCCTTGTTTTTTACAAAAATTACAAAATTTGCCAGCACTAGCACTATCAGAGTGCATTGTATTAAACTTAGTAATATTTTTGTTTCGATCGCTTTTATATTCTTCAATCCGCAGTTGAGGACAATTAATTTTCTGTGACCAGGTTCATGACAATTAAAGCAATTAATCTTAAGTTTATTTGATTTAAAAGACATTTTGTCAGACTGTTTTTCAACTCTCGCGTAATCACTACACCGCAAAAATGTTAACAACTCATCTAATGATTTATAGTTGTTACTAAATGCTAGTTGTCGAATACTTGGTTCGAAAATTCCAGAAATCACTATATTAATTCTGTCACTTTCAGGTATATCCCAGGACAGTTTATGCAAAAGAGTCAATTTTTTAAAATAATAGTTTACAAATGTTTTTTCCTCCGCGCTTGAAAACATCGAAGCACTCTTAAATAATGTTCCAACAGCCTGCGAATCAATGTCATAAATTTCTCGAAAACGTTTTTTAAAGTCATTCCATCCAATTCCCGAGAATCCAGATGTTAAAAACCATTCACGTGCCCGACCCGCCAATTATTGTTCCACTGCATTTCGCATTACAGTTACTTCGTCCCATCGTAAAAAATAAGCTTTTTGTTCGAAAAGTAGTATCCACTTACTTGCAGTAATAATTTTCCCTTTTGGATCGAAATCTGGTATGTTCTCCCAAGTATAAGAATTATCTAACTGGCTTACCTTAGACTGAGATTTTTTTATTTCATTTATTTCAGCCACTAAATGTTTCACCTGATCCTCTAAATTTAAAATACTTCCTGTGCTCGTCCCAGGTTGACCCTCAGCTAAAAGTGGTGGGGTGTAGCTCCTTTGAGACATATTGACCAATTCTTAATGATCAACATACACAAGCACACACTAATATAATTCTGTAACACCCTTTTTCAAAGTATGATACAATTAATGTTCAGACACCGCGCCACGACGTTTTTCTTTGCTAAACTCATTTACACGGTATATTTTCTACTTCGCGGATTTTATTATCCCACAATTCT
>JAEQML010061585.1:0-25558 GCA_016904865.1 Pissodes strobi
GTACCTAATGGCGGACCAACTGTAACCTTGTACTGGTCAGGATTGGTGGTCAGAAAAAGATCCAGGAGGGCGGCGAATTCGCCCCTCTCTGAGATTCGAGTTGGTTCGTCTACAAGTTGAGTAAGCCCGCAGCTGATGGCAAATGCTTCAGCTTCTTTACCTTCGTTGTCGGTCTTGTTGTGATGTTTGAGCCAGTTGGTGTTGTGGGCATTGAAGTCTCCCAGAACGATTATTTCTGAACTGGGGTGATCGACCTGTATTGAGTCAAAAGTGGTAGCTAGTGTTGAAAAAAAGCTTTGGTAGGCTCTATCGCTCGGAGGGCGATAGAGACAACATATAAACTTGGTTAATCCCTTGGCGGTGAACTTGAGCCACATGACGTCAAGGTTGTTCGGTTCGAGTGTTTCCTCGCGGTGGCATGAAAGGTCGCTTCGGACAAAAAGGCATATTCCGAACTTATATCTAAATCGGGTATGTAAGTCGTAACCAGGATAGGGGTAGTTTACTGTTGTTGTTGTAGAATATACTTGTGTTTCTGTAAGGGCCAGTATGTGTGGTCTATTTGCTTGTAGATGTTGGTGTACCGAATTTATGTTTGTATTTAGGCCTCTTATGTTGCAGAAATCTATTCTAAATTGGTTCGGTATCTTTGCTGTCTGTGAAATGCGGAATGAAGGGCTCCCAGGGCACCCCAGCGCCCGGAGACCCGAATGGCCGGGGAGTTTACTTCCGGAATATTTTGATCCTGGAAGCACCATCATGTCCATATATTCCTACTGTGGAACCCGGGATCACCAGCGCGGAAGCGGAACGTGACTTGGGAAAACCACTTAGCGCTTCCCAATTCTGGTGGGGTGGTCTTTCACCGGACGATGCGAGTAGGCTTATGCATCTACCACCTAGGGCCGCTTCCACTCGAAGCATCGGCCTCAGACTCATTCCTTTGGCGGTCGCGGAGCCTTAAACCAACGATGTATTACACTTATCAATAAATCAACAAATCTAGATTTTTTCCGTAAGAGATAATGTGTTAGACAGAGATGGGGCGATCTATTTTGACCTGACTTCACTTATGAGAATATTTGTTACCGCATATTAGACAAGTGTGATACATCGTTGGTTTTGGGGGACCAAAGCCTTCTTCTAAAAAATGAAATAAAAAATCCAGGTCCGTATTTAAAAAAAATAATTTGATGATGGGGGCCCGGACACGAAACGTCAGATTTAAAATTTGATACCGCCATCTTATAAAGGAGAAAAAGTGGCAATGATAATGTTAAATTTATTTTATATTATCTCTTGAAATAAAGTCAGGAAAAAATAAAAATAAAATAGCTGATTTTCGGTTTATAACAGATATTTCCGGAAGTCGTCGGAATTTTAAAAATTTCTCAACGGCATATCAATGACCCTTAAATTGCGCAACTTTGCCCCAATTTAAACTTTGCTGTATCTCTTACCGTTTACGAGATCCCAATAGTGAGAAGCGAATTTGTTTCACCCTGTATAAGCTACATACCAATTCTTTTGACAAAACATCCAACAAGCTCATTAGCATCTTAAATATATAACACATACTCAGGCTTGCCTGCCGAGGGCCTTAGCAAAGTCTGTATAGATTTCATTCACTTATTGGCATATCTTTTCCAAAGCCCTCGAGCAGACCACTTTACATTTTGGAGGCAAACCTGCTACTCAAACGAAAAAAAACTCTGTAGGATTCTCAGCTTGTTGAGCAAGTGCCATTTTACATCATAATGGCGTAATGGACAAGAAGAACAACCAAAAATGGATCAATTATTGTTAGTTTATTGAGCGTTGGACAGTCACCAATAAATGGCCAACAAAATTTTATTTGAATAATAGATAAACGCAGTCGTGCATTTTTCGTAGTTAAAGTGAAAATTTTATTTTGAAAATAGTGCCTACATGTTGTTTAGTGCCAGTTTCGTAAACCAACTTTAAATGAGCAGATAATAAATGATCCGTCTAACACCTTAAAGGATAAAGAGAGGTATATATCTCGTCTAAAACGGAATATCCAAGACATTGAAAGAAAACTTTTACCTCCGAGCAAGAATATGTTTCCAAAATTGAGCAAAGTAAATGACCTGAGCAAGAAGCTTATATGTGACAACCTTAAATATATTCAGAAGCTGGAGAGAGATAAAGCTGAAATGGGAAGCATTACGAAAGACATATTACAGTTCATTGCGGCTCTTGACATGACAATGAAACTTACGATTCCGCTACAGAGGCTGCAGGAAGAACTGGTGGTGAAGACCAAGGAGGCTACACCTCCTACTGTCTATAAAGCAACTCGATAGCAACTCAAATGCTACATCTTCACCTCTAAATGAGCCCAGGAGGACAGGCCGGGGCCCCCTGGCTGGCCTCTTGACCGTCAAAAGAGCGTGTTGGACATTGACAGAGGCAGGTTTTTGATTCTGGCTGATGATTATGATAAGTACCTTAATTATGATCTTAGTAAGTGTCAATCTCTTTAAAATTTTAGAGTAGCGTCATATATTAAGCCAGGTGATGTCATAGAAACCTCTAACCAAAACTTACACCGAGAAAGATTATGTTGTACTGGCGGGTTCAAATGATTTTTTAAGTAATAGGTTTCCTAGAATTAAGGCTATTTGGAGTAAGCTGAAATCATGTTTAAATACAAATTTAATTTTTTTTATCATGTCCACTAGGTATAATTGATTTAATTATCAGTTTCGACAGTTTCTAAAGCGAATGAATAATTGTGGCAACATGAGTGTTTCACATATAAATATAACAAACACCAGGGGATTCAGGATGAGCAATAATCATAATGCTGAGCTGGTTGCCGGATCTGTGGCTCCGAGCAGTCAATGTAATGGTGGCATTAGTGGGAACTAATGTTTTGTAAAAATTTCAGACACTCTAGAGGTCGGAGTCGAGCAGGAACTCTAAGAGTGACATCTCATAACTTAACAGTAACCTTAACTTCCGAGGTGTTCAACGTTAGTGAAAAGACACTAATAGTCTAAGTATTCGCTTGTTAAATGTCTAATCTTTCAGATCTAAGACGGGCGATTTAGAACTGTTTCTGGTTCAACTTGGCTATCCAGCAATTTTGTTGCTCACATAACATTAGCTAAAAGCTGGGGAACCAAATCATATTTTCAATTAAAGCGTTAAAACCAAATATTGTAGAAGTAGCTTTGCACATGTTGGCGCTTGTAAGGGATGATGTAGAGTTTAGCTTTAAGGGAAAAACCAAATACACCTATCTTTGTAATGAGCTCAGCTTTGAATGTTCTGTGACATGTTCTGTAAGATTTTATATGTTTATTGTATGTGTATATCGTTCTCCTTCTCATCTAAAAATATGAGATGTCTACACACGTTAAAGAAGTTTTTTTTGGACAATAATTTTTTTACGAATTAATATTTTAGCGATGAACTAGAGTCAGCTAATAACAAACAAAAGGAGACCTGGAATATTGTTGGCTCTCTGAGGGGTGTAAAAAATCAACAAATTAGAAGTCTCAGTTAGATGCTAAAAAATTAAATTGCTTCTACTGTTCTGTTGCCTCTCAACTGAGTCAGGTCATCCCAGCCATCTTAACTGACCCTTTATCCCTCTTACAGGGAGGGACACCTGCCAGAAATTGAAGATGTCTTGCGAGAAATAAAAAATAAAAATTCTTCAGGCTGGGATGGCATCTCTACTAATGTCCTTGCTAACCTACCCACATCAGCCCTTATTGCATTGGCTGACTGTGTTAACGCCTCTTTTTTAAATGGTGAATTCCATTTGATATACTAAAGAAGGCTAGTGTTATTCCCATTTTTAAGAAGGGTGAAGATACTGCTGCCAGCTACCGATCAATTTCATTGTTGCCTTCACTGTCAAAAATCATCGAAAAACTTCTTAAAGTCCCAATTTGGTTTTCAACATTCCAAAAACACAAACGACGCCATCTTTCATGTGTTGGAGCCTTAATGATGGAGAGGTTGCCGCGGTAGCGTTTCGTGATCTGGCTAAAGCCTTCGACTGTGTTTCACATGAGATTCTACTGCGAACGTTTGAAGCCTAAGGTTTTCGTGGTTCGATTCTGGAACGGTTGAGGTCCTTTTTGTCAGATAGATGTCAAAAGGTTCATTTTGACAATAGTGAATCAGAGGAGCTGTGTGTCACAGCCGGTGTGCCACAGGACTCGGTTATTCGATTCCTGCTCTTCCTATTTTTTATTTTATTATTATGATTATTATTATTATTATTATTATCAGCAGAATAAAGCGGAAGCCCGATAAGTCTGCTGCTATGTATTTTAGTTTTTCTGTTGAATGTCACTCACCGATCCAAGTACTACCAAGCTCACCACAATCAATCTCCTCTGCATCAAATATGCTTACGTATATATCATTAACACTGAGATCAACGCCATTCACGTGAATTTGGATTTATAGGTAATGTACGAACCCCTCACTGACTGGCCTTCATGTTACTGTCCAACTGATTTTTGAAGATATTTTTATTTGGTGCTGTGACAGCTTCATCAGGAAGTGAGTTCCACCATACATCACACGATTACACAGAAAGTTTTTACTCTTTTCAGTTTTAGTGTGTGTCCTCTAAGGTTGGCATCAGTGTTGAGTATAAAGAGCGATCCAATGTTAATATCCTCCGAATAGTGACCATTAAACATCTTATAGGTTTCGATCAACTGGCCACTCTCTCTACGCCGTTTCAGTGTCGTGAGATTAAGGCATTGTAAGTGTTCTTGATATGGCAAATGTTTCAGCTCAGTTGATATTTTTGTTACGCTTCTTTGAACTTTCTCTAATTGTTCGATGTCCTTAGCATAGTATGGATTCCACACACTGTGCGCATACTCCAATTTAAATCTCATACATGTTGTATAGAGCTTTTTATGAATTGTGGCCCTCTGACAAAGATATATCAATGAATTCGTCCTTTTAACTATACTGGAAAAATATGTATCTTCCAGTTGAGGTTGCTGGAGATAATTACACCAAAATCTTTTTGGTCAGATACTGGCTTAAGCTACTTCCCATTGAGATGGTATGCGTGGCGCGGATTATTATTTCCTAGGTGAAGAATAGTTCGTTTAAACTTACCTGCCACCGGTCAGTCCAGTCCTCTAGATCCTGGATATCCTGAAGAAATTCATTATACTGGATATTGGAATTACATGTTATCTGCAAATAGGCTTATATTTGTTCTAATTTTTTGGTGATAAAAAGCAGAGGCCTCAGTACAGACCCCTGCACTACCTCACTATACACCTGCATTGATTTTGATAAACACCCCCGCAGTTGATAAGTTCTGTTTTTAAAAATATTTCTATCCAGAACAAGAGATTTCCCCTTATGCCATGATGTCCCAACTTAAGAAGGAGTCTTTCTATTCGAACTTTATCGAAGGCGCTCTGGTAGTCCAAATATAAGATATCCACAGGACGCCCTTCATCTAGTTCCTTCGTCCAGCCATCAACACAGATAATAAAATTCGATGTTGCTGATCTTTGTGGCAGAAAACCATGCTGCTCTCTCGGAATAACATCATACTCTAACAGAAATCTAACCATCTGACTTTTAATGATTTTTTCCAGTATTTTAGACTAATTCGTCTATAATTTAATGGATTATATTTGTCACCCTTCTTAAACAATGGTATAACTATTGCTGATGATCATTTCTTTGGTATCCTGGACTCATCCAAGAGATGCCGCAAAGCTACCGCTAAGTATGGCACCAGTACTTCTTTGCAATTGATCAGCAATAGAGCTGAGATGTTGTCTGGCCCTGGACTGCTATCTTGCCTAAGTGTCGAAATAGCCTCAAGTATTGTTTCTATTGTAATTTCAGTTTTTTCTAGTGAGAGAATTCTTCTTGTCAGTTGCTGCATAGTGGGTAGATTGGCTTTATTTTCGCGAGTATAAACGTCCTGGAATAGTTCTGCAAATAAGTCGGTTATGAGAATCAAGAATCCAGCATGTGTGTGCATATTTAAGTACCAGTTCTGATATGTTGCTGTTAAGCGATCTTTTTATGTATGAATAAAATTGTTTTTTGTCACTGTCCAGTATATTATCCTCATATTTCTTTCTGGATTCTATAATTGCAGTTTTAAGTTTGTTGTTCTGGTTTCTGTAGGTTGTATATCTACTTTCAGTTTTTTTCGCTTTATATTCAAGCCAGAGTTTACGCTTTTTGAATGAATTATCCATGGCTTATCATGATTGATCCCTTGGGTTTTAAAAGGTATACACTCTTCTACAGAAAAATGGATTGCCTGTTCAATGTGGTCTACAGTTATCTGGGTCAGATTTGGTGTTAATGATTGTGTCCGCAAGAGTCTCTGAACACTCTCACTGACTCTGGTATAATCTTCTTTCCAGAAATTTCTTCTTTTTATCTTTCTTGTGTCTTTCTTGGATATTCTGATTTGAGCTTTTATGGTTAAAACGACATGATCGCTGAGTCCTAGGGGAGGTGCTACTGTGATTTCCGAGACCGATTTGTGATCTGAAATCAAGATTAAGTCTAGAAGTGATGCTTGTGCGTTTCGATACCTAGTATTAGTAGTAACCATTTGCTTGCAGTTCCATTCTTTAAAGCCATACTATGTCCCATTATTTGTAAACTTGTCCATGAAATGTCCATGTTCTCGTTTTCAGTGCACTATTTGGCTTACTTACAAGATGCGCGTGTTCTTGCATTGTCACAGTGTTTGGAGGGTAAATTCGGATATCGAGCCAAAGTTCGCTGACAGAAGTAGCTGTCTTGTATTTTTGATTAGATATGGCCTTGATTACATGTCCATTTCTTCGCTTCATATCCAGATCCATATACCTCCTCCTTTTTGATTGTCACGTTCTTCCCTAAATATTTGATAGTCTGCCAATTTCGCAAGTGAACCAGGTATCAAGTTGCTAAGCCATGTTTCAGTTATGCTAATTAAAGTTGGCTTCACATTTTGAACCTGTGTTTGTAGTTCGAGCATTTTATTTATTAGTGTGTTGGCATTGGTGTAATAGTACGATATTTCAGTCATTGGATTTCGTAGTGTTTTGGACTGGGTTCCCAGCTTTTTGGGTACTGTTTAATTATTTTAGGTACGCCATTAGTTTCTTATGAGAACTTCTTCGCCTCTATCCTGCCTGCTTTTTAATTCTTGTAGCTTTTCCCTCAGATATTCCCGCTGCACTAGGCTTTGACCATACTTGATGTAAGTTCCTGTATTTTCTAATTTACTTCTATTTCTCAGTATCTCCAGTGCTTCTGTTTTAGTGTTAAACATGACTCTGATTGGTCTAACCTTGCTCTCACTGTATTTTCCGAGACGGTATATTTTAATATTATTCGGTGTTACTTCTGCACAGATCTATTTTAATAAATCTTTGAAAATTACCAGTTCCTTATCTATTCTTTGATCTACGGTTTCTGTAGTGGTGTCCTCTACTCCAAATAACATGACATTTGATGATGTCCTCTCTCTCTCTCCCTTGCATTTCCCTTACAGCTGGTTCTATTGCCACATCTTTCCCACTAGCTTGTAGCTTGCTACACATTACTTGTTGTCCTAGCTTTTCATGGCATTTTGTAACGCTGTCACTTCTGCATATGACTGTCCAGGTTGATTTGCATTCTGTGAATTGTTTACCTTATTTTGAATATCTATCATTTTGGTCTCAAGCATGTCCACTTTTTCAGTCAATTTATTTACTTCTTGAGCCACTTCCTTTATATTTGCTACAGCTACTTTAAGATCATCCTCTTATATATAAATGACTTACCATCAATAGTCAAGTGCACATCCTTCGCTCCTTTTTGGCATTGCAAATACATAAACATTCTCGTGGCAATGGCAAACCAGGATCTAGCCAATGTTAGGGTATGATGTGACATTAACTGTCTGTCGTCTTTTAATGTGTCAAAAATAAATATTTTAAATGCGTGTTAAGTGATGTTTGTTTGGGTTTTCAAGCTGTTATTATTAATAATTTTAATAAATTCCTAGGCTTAGTCATTGACAAAAGGTTAAAGTTTGACCAGCATATTGAGCAATTGTGCTCTAAGCTGGCATCAGGTTGCTTTGCTATAAAAACAGTATTCTTTATAATGCATGTAAATACTTCAATTCTGTGAGTAGTGAGATCAAATCATCTCGAAACATTTAAGCTTATGGTCAAAAATATACTGCTACAAAAGACCTGCTATTCTTTGGAAGAATTTTTTCTTTGAAAGTAGTTCGGCATCTTATCTATGTAGGTTAGCCAGTATGACGTTTTCTTAATTACTTCATAATACCATTGAATGCAAAAAATAAAATAATAATAATTATTATTATAATCATTCGAAAGAAGTACCACATACTAAAAGTAAATAAGAGAAGTAAAAGGCCAAGCATATAATCGAAATTCGATAAAAAGTGCGCATCAGCTCTGACTGGAACTTTCAAGATTGACACCCTTGAAGGCATTCATAGCGTATTCTTCCAAAATTCTAAATAAGTGAAGAGAAAATATATTTCCTCGAAAAATCGAATTTCAACAAGTACCTATGGTTTCAAATCTTGACATACCTTTAATAAAATCAGCCACCCATCCTCTTCTTTGCTCCAATTTGGCCGATATCTTATACAATTTAGCTTTCGCATCGTCTCCTTATCAACCGCGTCCAAACCAAATTTGACTTCGCCCGGAGGCTTTCGTTTCACTAACGGCACCATCCGTTTGACAACTCTTTTCTTTCTTGACTTGAATTTACGCGTTTGCAAATTGCTTTTTGGATCTTGCTGGTTGGCTAAGTAGTATTTATTCGACGCTGCTACGGGCAACTTGAGTCGGTCAAAGGCGACTTTCTTATTGACGACCTAGAAGGAAAAACAAACATTTTCAGTTAAGTTAAAGAATAATTGAGAGTTCTATTTCAGTTATTTGAGAATTTAACATAAATATTATTATTATTATTATTATTATTTATTTACGGGCATAAATCAATACAGAAGTTTTGACTAATATTAAAAGATAATGATTAAAAAGTAAGGTACATTATAAAAAACAAATTAAAATGTCAAACCTAACCAAACTAACTCAAAAACAGGAACAAGTTGAAATCAATAGACACAAATATTTATACATATAGACTTAACAATTATAATTACAACAAAAGCAACATAAATAAAACTCAAGATGGACCAAAGATAAAATACAAAAGATGTGTTAGGAACTATGTTTAATTTGGTAGATTGTGGTATTGAATATGTCCAAACCAATCTGATTAGCAGCTGACATTGCACGATTTATAGTATTATGTTGACCATAAAGTGTACGATGAAACTTCAAGTTAAAAGTATTAGTTTGTCTGAGGGCCAGTTTTTTACGTGCCTGTTAGTATTACTAAGAGGATAATCTGCGTGATAACTATTGTTCACAATTGTTTCCATGGAAATTATGTCGTTGGTAGAGATAACAATCACATAAAAAACTGAGCCTCAGTTCTCTAACTGGTATGTTTATCCGAATTGCAGCTAATAGTTCTGGAATGTCTTATGTTAGAAATTGATGTAGTTTGATGTCAGAATGTTAAAAAATTCTCACCCTTAATACATTTGACAATAAAGCCTACTTAGGAGGGAACTAAACCTCTTAATCTATAATATAAACTATGTATTTCATACACATACAGTGTTACATAATGTGAACTGCTAAAAAGCATAAACCTACCTACCTACTACTTGACAAATGTTACATAAACATTCACAGTTAATTATAAACAACTTGAGCGGTCGACGGGAGCAATTTTAATCCTTAATTGAAAGATCAAATGACTTACCTGTAAGGATATTTGATCCAAATTGCACGAACAGTTTTATCTGAAATTATTTTACTATGTAATAGTGTTCTTCTACACCATTTCGTCCAAAGTTTAAAGAAAGTCAAAAATCTGGTCCTGTGAAGCGCGCTTCTCGGGTTCCGATTCCGCTGGAGCTCCAGATCCATCGTCACTTAGTTTAAAGCATAATAACCTAGATCGCTAGAGTGGGTGAATAATAATTGATTGTCAAGGGTGACAAATAATTTCAGATAAAACTGTTCGTGCAATTTGGATCAAATATCCTCACAGGTAAGTCATTTGATCTTTCAATTGCACTTCACAGTTTTATCTGAAATTATTTTACTATGTAGATGTTTAGAGATCCTTGCGATCTAGGTGAAAACCTCTACGTAAAAAAAAATTCGTAATAACTTACAATTGTTTTGTAATTATATTTATATCTAGGTATATAATAACATAATGATACCTGTGGGTAAATAATAATTTGATATAAATTGAACTATAAAAAAACTTAAGTCTAATGAATATTTATTTATAATCTATTTTTTATTTATTTATTTCATTTTTTAATTTTAAATTCTTAATTTGCTGTTTTTAGTGGTTACTAAGGTATTATTATTGCCTTTGGAAACCTATCTCTTTTAGGTTCTATTGGTTTGTTATAGAATATGTTAAAAACTTGGGATTTTTCTGTCCAACCTGCCCTTTTCCGTATTTCCTCGATGTTAACACCAGCTCGAAGTGCAGCAGATGTTGCCGCATGTCTTGTGCTGTGTGCAGAATATATCGAGGTATCGATGCCACTCTTATTAAGGGTGTTTTTTTATCCATCTGCTGATGGTTTGTGTTGTTGCGGTGTGATAAGGTTTTTTGTGGGTTAAGATTAAGTGGCCTTCGTTGTTAGGGTTGCCAACTCGCTTCTAAAGAAAATCGGGACAAACTTGCCTAAACCGCGGGACAAAGAGGCCAAATTCGGGACAAATTACTTTAAATTCAAATTGTAACAAAAACTCAAATAGCGTCCCGCGACAGATAGCGGCGGGACGCGGGGCATATGCCTCGAAAATCGGGACATTACGCGCTCGGCGGGTGAGTTGGCAACCCTATTCGTTGTGCTTGCGTAAGGTTTGTGTTTTATTGATGTACTATTGTATGACAGAAGCAAGGTGCAGGTTTTTCTATAAAAAATGGGATAATTATAATTGGTTGGTTGCGTGTTCGTCCGGAAGTTTTAATTTTTCCCGGAATCAGGATTTCAAGGCGGTCATCAAAAGTGTTTATGTTGTTAATTTCAATTTTAGCCAAAGTTTGGACTATGTGTGCGGATATTAGCGCGAGTAGGGTTACCATTTTTTGTGTTAGATCCTGTAGTGAAAGGTTGTCAAGTGGGTGTTGTGATTCTAGACATTTTAGGACTGGTTGTGGGTCCCAAGTGTAAGAATATCTAGGTGTTGATGGGTTTTCATTGCAAATGCCTTTTAAAAATCTTTTTATAAAATATTGATCTTTTTTGTCGATTGTAAGGACCAAGGCTAAGGCTTATAAGCTGTATAAAATTATCAAGGTTATATGTGAGGGGGTCAGTTTTTCTTTGGTTGCAAAAAAGGGTCCACTTTTTGTAACAAGTATTATACTGTTTTAAAGTGCTTTCCGATATTGAATTTATAATAGCGTGAATCCCTACTGCAGGGAACCCTCTGCGTTGATATGATGTCCTGATAAATGACCTGCAATCAATGTAAGGTTCCTCCAGAGCGGGTGTGGTTTTCTGAAAGGTGAAAGTAATAGTTCTTTACTTGGTTTGAAATATATGGGTGGTTTAATTAATAACTTATGGAAAAGAGGGAACCAGGGCTGGCTTTCCCAATTGGGAACAATTATAATTCCTTCTGCTTTTTCTGTTAGTATTTTTTGTAGAACTTGGTGTTATAAGACATAAAGGGGGAAACGCATAAAAATGTATGTTTTCCCATGATGTTGTAAAAGAATCGATATGAATCGCGTTTGGATCTTGTTTCCAAGACATGTAGTTCTTGCATTTCGTGTTTTTTATTGTGGCAAATAAATCAACTTCTGGCTCACCAAATATATTGCAAATAGTATTAAAACATTTTTGTGAAAGTTCGTATTCCGTGTCTACGTTTAAAATTCTTGATTGTTTGTCGGCATCTTTATTAGATTTTGAATTTATGTATGATGCATATAATTTTAGTTTTTTATTTTCACAATATTTCCAGATCTCTCTTGACATTAAGTTAAATTTTTGAAGTCTAACACCCCCCATGCGGTTTATGTAAGCAATGGCGGTTACATTGTCAATTCTTAGCAGCACCTCTTTGTTGGTAATATTTTTTGTGAAGCTTTTAAGTGCATAAAACGCTGCTTTAAGCTCTAGATAATTTATATGTTGTTTTAAATCGTGATGGTTCCAAAACCCGTGAATTTTTTGATTTTTTGAATAGGCTCCCCAACCTGTTCGACTAGAGTCAGAAAAGATTACTTTAACAAATTTTGGCGGTAAAATCGATACTTCTGAATTACCTATGCTTTTTATCCACCAGGAGAAATCATCTTTTAGGTATCTAGGTAACGTCATTTTGCTATTGTAATTTTTTGTGTTAAGTAATGCTAGTATTTTCGCTCGTTCGAACAGTTTGGTGTGAGCCCATCCGTACTGAGTTGCTGGACATGCTGCTACCAGCGTTCCAGTTAGTTTTGCTAATTCCCTAATTTTGCAGGAGCGTTTTGTAAACAATATTTTAAGTAAATTCTTGATTTTGTGTGCTTTTTCTTGTGGTAAAGCCATTTAAATGTGTCTAGTGTTGAAAATAAATCCTAAATAGCAGCATGTTTGTTTTGGGGTCAGAGAGCTTTTTCCCCAATTTATAACAAAACCTAAGGACATAAGTGTTTTCAATGCCATTGAAGTGAAAATTTGGCATTCTTCTTTATGCCGGCCAATAATAAAAAAATCGTCCAAATATGCTACGCATGTAATACCTTGAGAACGTAAAGATGTTAGGAAGGGTTTCACGATTTTAGTGAAAATATACGGGGCTGTACTAAGACCAAAAGGAGTGCATAAGAATTCATATAATTTGTTCTCAAAAGAGAAACGTAGGTATTTTCTGTATGTTTTTTCTACTGGAACAAGAAAATATGCGTCTTTCAAATCAATTGAGGCTAGGTATGCATTTTTAGTAACAAGCTTTTTAACTGTTCTGTAATCCTCTAATTTAAAATGTGGGGGGTTAAGAAAATTATTGAGTTTTTTTAAATTTAAAATAAATCGGTTTTCCTTAAAAAATAGGAGGAGATAAATTCGCCCGGTGTATGATGACACCTGCGTATAGCCCAACGCTTAAAAGATGTTGGATGCTTTTTATATACTTTCCTTTTTCTCCTTGTCCTATAAAGACGGAGGGCAGGCAAGTTTGATAGGGAATTTTTGAAAATTGTAATTTGTGTCCACGCACCCAGTTTAAAATTACAGAATTACTGGTTATTTTTTGCCATTCTGATATAAAATGTTTTAATCGGCCTGAATAAGGCAATTTTACCTCTAATATTTCGTTTTCCCGTATTTGGTGCGGCTGAATGTGGGCTGGTTGACTTGATATTATCTGTGGTTCGTCTTCCCCTCCCTCTTCTCTTTCCTCCAAATTTCTTTTTTCTTTGATGTTTGGAACGGGCGCTTGAAGTTTAAAAAAGGTCTGAAGGTGCTTGGGGATACTGTCGCAGCTTGGTTGGATCTTGGCTTTGCAATTTTAAGATCCCTTGTAACTTTTTTGAGTTCTTGGGAGTTTTTTAAATTTTCGGTGAAGTTCTGTCCTAGCAGGTAATCATCTATATTTGCCTGGTCTACTGTCTTTTTTATCTCGGGGTTTAAATTTGGGGTTATAATAAATTTTCTGTGTAGCGACAAGGAATGTTGTAAGTCGCATAGAATTTGTCCTGCATCTGCTAGATTTGCTAGGATAGTATTCGTTTCTTCTCGGGGTTTGAATATAGCCGGTTTAACGGTATAGCTATGGCACTTAAACCTGCTGCTAGTTGTTCCTGAATCTTAGTCAGGAACGCGTCCTGTTTGAGAGTGTGATCATTTAAACAGGTTTGAATCTCCTGGTTTAATTTAGGTGGATTGATACCAGAGCAATTTTTGCTACTTGGGTATTTTGAGATAAGATTGGCCCTCTCATCTTTATTTTTAAACCCCTTTTGTGAGACATGGGTCCAGATATCGGCAATTTGCTGATGGATTTCTGGACCCTCTAATATATTTTCGACTGGGTTGTTACCCAATAGGGCCACCAGTTCTGGTTGTGCCACATTTTCTGCCCTATTTTGTGTTAGGGCAGATTCTAATGAGTCTTCAAAACCGTCTTCAGGTTGCTCATCCAATTCTACATCCGAGGATGGTGGTGTAGTGGATGAGGAACCTGAGGAGAAAGTATAGGAACGTGTTAAGTGGAGAACTTTCCCTATACATTTAAACACATCTAACAATGCACAAGTTCATGTGAACCTCTTTTGCTAGGGTGCCCTCACTCAATACCTATGTATGAGCTTGGCAATTAAGTAACATGTAAAGAAAACATCTATTTATTTTAAAATTGTATGGGTTCGTTCCTTAACAATACGATGGACTCATGTGAGCCTTCTTTGTTAAGGTGCCTCCACTCAATACATATGTATGAGCTTGACAATTAAGACATGTAGAGGAAAAATTAACTTTTAAAGTTGTCTGCTTGTATGTATTTTTTCCTTAACAATACGGAGGACTCATGTGAGCTTCCTTTGTTAAGGCACCACCACTCAATACATATGTATGAGCTTGGCAATTAAATAAATACATATAAAGGAAAAATTTAATTTTAAACTTTATAAAATTATATAAAGAAGCTTTCCATGCCTTTCATTCATGATATTAAAGTGGCTTGCATTGCCTAGACTCTAGACATAACATATAGCCATTAACTCGCCTCGTCTGGGTTTGTTTATAAAAGCCGGGTCTCTTCTGTTAAGAACGAGGAATGTGTCGGCGTAAACAATTTTTATTCCTGAGGTTAAGGGATATTACTTATTTTATATAAGAGTATTACTTACTTGAACTACTGTCTGAATCTGCCAGCACTTGTTTTAACAACTTCTTTAGCTTTCGCTCACGTTTTTTCTTATTTTTCCGATCAACTTTACCCATTTTAAGCGGATTATCGAGAGCGCGGCGCGAACCTTGTACGTAACACGGTACAAAAAAACACAGTGACGATGGATCTGGAGCTCCAGCGAAATCGGGACCCGAGAAGTGCGCTACACAGGACCGGATTTTTGACTTTCTTTAAACTTTGTACGAAATGGTGTAGAAGAACACTACTACATAGTAAAATAATTTCAGATAAAACTGTGAAGTGCAATGATGCAGTTATCAGCATTTTGTAACATATAAATACGCAGGCAAACGCTAAATTCATCAGGCTTTTGGGTCTCTCAACTCCGCTCAATTTAGCTGGGTGCAGTACATAGGTACGTCCACTTCTAGTTGTTCTATCCCACAACCCCCATAACTGAGAACACTTATACACAGGTATAAGGTTGTCAGGTCCTTACCTAACCTGGATGGACGTATGCACAGAGGATTCTAAATAGTACGGAGAGTCGATTCTAAGAGTGAAGTATCAAAACTTCCAGTAAAGGAATAGTTTTGGGTATTTTTGTAAAAAATAGTGCAAGTGCCTTAGAAATCTGTGATAAACTTAAACCAGAAATACTTACCTTATAAATATCAAAACGAATACATAAACAAATTAAGATTGTGGTGGAACAGCAAAACTTGTCAGTAGGTTTATGTACTGTCTTAGCTTACAATAGTGCATTATTTGGCTAAAATTCTGGCTCATAGTTGAACTATCTCAGGTGCTACTTACCTGATCAAATTTTAACGCCTCGACGGATTCAGTGAAGGGCGGGTCGTTCTTCACAGCAAAAAAATACCAGCTTCTTTGGACGTGCGACCATAACGAAGAATCTAAGCCAGCCGCACCTCGACGATCGCCTGGCAATTCGCCTGTGTCAAATCTAAAAAACATATACATATTTAGATCCACCAGGCAAAATACTAGAACAAATGTTTGAAACTCAATAAATGACTCCCCGGCGAAAACTAGAACACTTACTCCTTAACATTATTGGGCATTTTAACGGCTCGAACTTTGTTTAAACTAGGCTTTGCGGTGCAATCCACTAAAGTAATCGTTTTTCCCTCCGCCAGGCGTTTTGTACTAAGACTTGTGCTCAAACCTAAAAATAATAATGCAGAGGCCATTATGGCACAATTTTCAACTTTAACATAAGTTGATGGAACTTCACTCCATCCAAAGTAATAATGTTGGAATAATCAAATGCATGTACCAAGTAAAAAACTGACGTGCTTTAAGCTTAGGGAACGAAATTATGACAAAATATTGACACTTATGTTACTCTCAACCAAGTAGAAAATATCTATTACACTTACAAATCTTATTCATCGTTGACCAATACTTCAAAACGTCATTCAACGTACTAAAATAGTAATTAATTTTCGGATATTCCTTGTCTTGAATTTGAAAGTATCCGGGAACGGATGTAGTGGTATCCCACAGAGTGGCTCTCCGATTGAGAAAGAAGAATGACTTTTCTTTGTCGTGAAATGAGGAGGGCCCGAATTGCGTTAGGCCACAATAAGCTAGCAAAAGTAACTGGTTGTATAAGTCGTGGACGAACTTGCGACGGTACAATACAATCGTTCGAATATTGGGTGAGACGTCTCTTAATAGATAAAACCTGAAAAGCAAATTTAAATTAAGCTGACTTGCAAGCAATTAACAGATAAGTACCAAAATGTGAAATATTTCATATGTTTATAAGTGCCTTTAGTAGAAAAATTAGTGTCTCAATAAATAACATAGGAAATATGCTAGCGCACTGAGCAGCCGATAGATAACATGGGAATAAAAATAAAATAATATTTGCACACCAACCCAGAACTTTGACAAATAAACCCGAATTAACAAAAATTAAAATTCAATTCTCAATAACCACTTAACTGACACTTTAAATCCTCTCAGAAAAAGTCTAGTATTTAATGAATAAAGCTTATTATTATTTCATTTAACATTACAACTTCTACTACTACTAGTGTTATATTTACCTCTTAATCGGATGTTGTAATATCTCCTTTAGCTCCGCCGAGGCGAAATTAACAGAATAACATCGGGTAATCAACGTTATAGGAAACCTCAGCATTATGTCAATGAGAAGGGCCCATCCTTCGTCCCATCCTTGATGATAAGGCAACGGAGATAAAAACGTTTTCCATGATATTTCTTTACAATATACAGGCGGTAGGTTTTCTAAATCTGATTTTGTTAATTTAATCTGAAATAGTAGAAAAGAATAGCAAAACTTAGGATAGACATTGTCACAGGCCGTTTTGTCTAGCGTATATCGATGCGTAAACATCCCTAGAACGTGTCACCCTTCATGTGGCTCCGAGCGCACTCATTGTTAATAGCAAAAAAAACGCGTAGATAATCTGGCTTCGACGTTCTCTCGATCGAGAAATTAAAATAAATCTGCGCTGCTAAACAATTCGATTTCCAACGAATTGAATTTGGCGCGTGAAAATAAAGTCGATGGTCTTCTAATGTTTCCGGCTTTCGTAGCCTACTGTTTTCAATTGGTTGAGGGGTTGAGCATCGCGCGCGCAGTTAATTAATTACCCCTGAATAATTGGGAAATTCCATTGATTGGAGTGGCTTAATGACAATGCCATTTTGGCTACTCTGTGCAGTTTTTTTTGGTGGATGCCTATACATCGAAATCCCAGGTTTTTATCGTTTAATTCCCTTGGATGAATTATTGAGAGGAACATATGATTAATTGGTGGAGCGAGTTTTTTCCGAGGTGGGGTTTCTCGTGCGGCTTGCTGGTTTTCAGTTCCCGATCGCTTTGCGACGATCTTGTGAGTTAAGCAGTTATTTTAGACACCGATTGGAATCAATTTTTGATTTTACCTATTAATGGGTTTTTTGCAATCGGGTCACTTTAACAGTTTCAGTCTTTAGTTGTGCCTTATCTTTTCTTAATTGTTGGTGTCTGAAACTGCCCTTTGTGGGATTTGAGTGCTACTTTTGCAAGGTGAGTTGAGTTTTTTTTGTGAACTTTTTGGATTTCTGTGAACACCATCAATTCAACATTGTGACGCACGTAGGCGGATTTTGCCGGATTAGGCCCACTTGCCCAACTGAAGGCCATCTAGCGATAAGCAACTGGCTACCCCTACACAGGTAAATTATTGTTTTTTTTTATTCTGATTTCTCTTTTTCCATGATGGTTGATTTTGATTACCGAGTTATAATGCTTGTCCATTAAGAGTTACGTGTGGAACCTTGAATATGTGTTGCTTCACAGAGTACTACCGTTGGGTCTATTTCTACATGAGCAGTTCTTTTCTGGAAGCTGCCTGAGGAATTACTCATCGGCCAAGTGAGCAATTTCTATTTTATTTTCTTTCTATACATATATTTTACGGCAATAGTGTGTAATTACCTTACGATCTCTAATTATTATTATATTTTTTGGATTTGTTATCGAACAAAGATTAACTGTTAACTTTTTCTCCTTAATTGAGATAACATTTAATCATTTAAATTTTCTTTTAAATGAACTTTTAATTTTTGGGCAATCTTGTCGAGCCTAAGATGCTTGATTTTATTTAATCAATTTCTAAAATTAAGATAAATCCGTTTGATCTAGAACAAATCTGATTTTGGATGAAATTTTTTTTGAACTTTTAATTGACTGACGCAATAACGTTGTAGGTCAAACTAGTTTTTATTATTATTCTCAATTTTCACGATTTCTGGCTTACGTTAGATAACTGTATATCAGATAACTACTAGTGTTGATACGGCCTGGAAGACTGCGTTATTTTTAATTGTTTTTTTATTGCGACCTTTGATATTTTCTTTACTCGAACAAATTGTTTATTATCTTTGTCCTACCGGTAACTTGACCGGGGAGTGGATTACTTACGCGTAAATTGCCATACGTTAAGATCTGTCATTGATTGGTGGCTATAATAACGCCAGTTCTAACTGTTTTTTTTTTTCATATATTGTTTTTGCGGCAGTTATCAACGTAGCTTAGCTGAACCGAATAACCATAGTTAGTTAGTAATACAGCATTGTAACGGATCATGATTCGAGACCCGTGAATTAGTCTTTGATTAATTCGAGCTACTTGAATTTTCCTACAATATTGACGCTATTTTCTTTTATTATTATTGCATAAAGCATTCGTTGTAAATTACGATTGAATATTTCGGCATTTGTTAAGATAAAGCGTGTAATTTATCTCTTCAAGTAACCGAGTAAAGCCTACTAGTTCTCGTTCAAATATACAGTGTTACCATAAAATTAATCTGCTAGGATTACTAACATTTTCTCCTTTTAATCCGTTTTTCTAATGACCAGCTGTGATATCTCAAAATAGTAATAAAACCGATCCTTTGTTTGTTTATTTGCCTGTTTTATTTAATTAAATCGTAAGTGAAACTCCAGAGGACAGGCCCGCTTCAGTAGGTATCTGTTTTTTATTATTTGCGCTCAATAATTGAAACGTTCTTGATTTGCCTTTGATTAATATTCGAGTATTTGTTCATCACTCTCTTTAGTTATTTTTGATTAATTTTTGAGTATTTGATCTCACCGACTTTACTTTTTCGATTAATTTGGGTACTTGCTTTATGCCGATTTTGATTTTTGATGAATTTTTGGGTAATTATTTTTCCATTATTAATACTGATAAATTGCCGACTTATATATACCTGATCTAATTTCCTAACTTATTTCTGTTGTTTTATTGATCGGTTCTCTTGGTAAAAATAAATAACGAATTTTTGGTATTCATTTATTTTGTCGCGAAGCTTAAGCTAAAACGAATTCCATATTTCAACTTTGGAGTATTTCTCGCTTGTGCTGTCTACAAGCCCGTGGCGCCTTAAAATCAACCCACTCCTACTCTCTGACATTTGAGCTAGGGCCTAATTGTTTTTTTTTTCGGTTTGGGATTATTCACTCTCAGTTCCTTCTAAGCTGGAGTGACGGTTTTGCGCCCATTAGAAGGACAGAAAGAACGTAATAATTTTTGGCTTCCAAACAGGAAATTACCAGATTCATAACATTTGGGAAGGCGACTATGTTCGAAAATGACACTCGAATTAACTGGTTCTACTTCAATCGCCGATCTATAGCATTTCCAAGTTATTGATTTACAAATCACTTGGAGACACCCTGTATAAAGAAGGGACATAATTTTCAATTAAATTAAATAGCTTGGGCTAACATCAGTTGTTGCATATTGTGATTTTAGAGCCTTCAATTTTTGAACACGTTATATCGATTATATTTGTATTAGAACTTTGCCATGGTAACCACTATAGAACAATATTTAAATAAACTGAATAAAATTTGAAACGTCTGAAATTCATTTCTATTTTATAAAATACCTAAGCATTTAACTTTGGTCTTATAGCACTTCCAAAATATTGGTTGGCAAATCACTCTGGGACATCCTGAATAAAGAAGGGGCATCATCTTCAATAATTAAATAACTTGGATTAACATCAGCCGTGAGAAATTACGAATTTAAGAAATTCAATTTTTGAGCACCTTATATCGAGCATATCCGTAATAGAACGTTGCCATAGTAACCACTATAGAACAATATTTAAATAAACTGAATGAAATGTGAAATGTTTGAAATTAATTTCTATTGTGTAAGATCACTATGGTCCTATTTTCTATAACATTTCCAAGATATGGATTGGCAAATCACCCTGGGACACCCTGAATAAAGAAGGGGCATCATGTTCAATTAAAGAGCTTGGGCTAACATAAGCCGTTGAAAATTACGAATATAGAAAATTTAATTTTTGAGCACCTTATATTGATCATATCCGTAAATTTGCGTCTACCTACCGCAATTTTGAGCCTTCACGCATGCGTACGTGCTAATTCATATATTTATCACAGTTCTTTTTTCTTGATTTTGAGCATTGCCTTCAGTTAGTTTGGGTTAGTTTTGTTTGGTTGTGAAGTGAAATATTAGAACATTCCTGCATCGACCGTTGTTGTGGTAGGACGGATAAAGTGTTCTCCGTTAACGAGCACTACGTGTTTCTTTCTATTCGAATATCGCGTTTCGCGTTATTATTTTCTTGGTATGATTTCGTTTCTTGCGACCTAAAGTACTGATATCGGAACTCGGACAAAAAGCATCTTTGCGCGTTTTTCTAGCCGATATCTCGGATCTGTGATTTTTGAATTCCTGTGTAAATAGTTTAATTAAATACCTGTAAATATTGTATTATATAGCTTATATATAGTTGTAAAATCACTAAATCGGGGTCGGATCCCCGACGCTTACTCTCTGAAATGAGCGAGTCAGAATTTGACGACTCGAATTCACTTAAATCTCTGGACCCCAGGGGCGAAACTCTAGACGAGGCCTCCTTAAAACGCGTGCGAGTAGCACAACACCATTTAGATAGGAATAAAGACTCGTGCCCTGAATGCCGTACGCTAGTAGTGCCACTTAACTCTTTTAGCCATAAGACAACCGCCGAGGTGTATCTAGCCCTCAATAAGGGAGTAGAGCACCTCAAACTCAAGCATAATTCTAATCCTAAAAGGAAAGAGGCCAAGCCTCGAATCGATACAGGCCGGGAGCCTTTAAAGGGCCCTAAACGAAACCCAAACACTCAAGTAGAGCTCGAAAACAAACATACGTCGGCTCCTGCAAAGGATACCCCCCCAAAAGCCTCATACATTTCTATCATAACCGAAAGCGAGAGGCCTGAGCAAACCAACGTCCCTATCCAAATGGAGACTGACAGCGCTGTCTTCAAGACCCCATCATATAAAACACTGCCCTTTGGCAAAAATGTAAAGATAACGAGATTGGACAAGGGTTTACCCCCACCCCTGCCTTTGAGTAACTCTTTTGAGGCACTCAGCGACCTGGAAGAGGAGGGAAGCAGCTTAAAATCAATACCTAAAAAGTCAACAAAAACAGGGAACCCCTCCCAAAAGAAGGACTCAATCAAGAACAAAAAGGCACTTCCATCCCCAGTAGTCCTACAGGGAAAGATCACGAACCATAAAACCCTCAGGGCCGATATGAAGCAAATGAAGATAACCAACTATACTATTAAATACACCAAATATTCAACTATAATCTACACAGAAAACGAAAGAGACTGGACAACAGTAAAGAGGATGATGGATGACAACAGACTACCCTATCATACCTATGCAAATAAGACTCAGAAAACAAAAGCCTATGTTCTGAGAGGCCTAGACGGAGACATTCCATTGGCAGAGATAAAAGAAGATCTCACAGATTCATATAACATCGACGTAGTCAATATTTACCTAATGAAGAAGACGAAAGTGCCACTCTACTTAGTTGTCCTTGACTCACAAACTTCCTTACGAAAGTTACAACAGGAAGTTAAATTCTTGTTAAACATAAAGGTTTCTTGGGAATATCGTAAATCCGACAAAATCGTTACACAATGCAAAAGGTGTCAAGGCTATGGCCATTCGTCAAGGTACTGTCGAAAGACGTGCGTTGTAGTAAAAATGTAGTTTGTCACATGAAATTACCTCATGTGAGTCAAATCAAATCAAATGCGTGAACTGCGGAGGGCCGCACAGATCAATAAGACACTAGCTGCCCGGTCTATATTTTTAAAATAGACCAAATTAAAGAAAATCAACAAAAAAGGAACCCTAAACAGAGACAAACATACAAACCTGCTCCTCTGCCCGTCAAGCCGGCCTGGCGGGGGCAGAACGGCGAAGAGAACGAGGGCCGGGGTAAAAATGCAACCAAGGACGCGCCAAGAGCAACCCGAGAAGACCAGAAGGCCACATATGATAAAAAATTTCCAAACACCTTGCAAAACAGGGCCACGCAACATGAGAGTACTAACCAACCAAACCAGGTAAGCGATCATGCTATAACTAATAATACAATTACGAACATAAACCGCCTTTCAAGTGTTGTTAACGAAATTAACTCTTTAATAAATCTAAATGAATTATTTTTTGCCCTGGATGAATATGCTTCCATGCTTAGAGAATGCAACGGCGACAAACAACTCTTAATTCAAGCTTCACTGCGATTTTTCGCAGTAGAGATGCATAAGTATAACATTCAGGGCAACTAATGGTGCACATAAATGTTTCATATCGTTTCATGGAATTGTAATGGAATCAGGCAGAAGCTTGACGAATTTCGAAATTTTCTGTATAAATCCCAGCCCCAGGTTGTCTTTTTAAACGAAACGCGCCTAAATCATAACATAAACATCAAATTCCGCGGATACGCGGTCGAAAGATGTGACAGGCCGGACCGACCCGGGGGGGGGGGGGGGGCGTTGCTTGCTTGCTGCACAATGACATTGCGCACAGCAATAGAACATGTTAGCGTCGAACTAGAGGGGGGCTGTGTATCAGTGGGGAATATGCAGCGAACGGTCCTCGCTATACACAGCAGGATTTCCTAGCCTTTTTGCAGCCAGGCTGCAAATCGATCTTAATCGGTGATTTTAATGCAAATCACGTCAATCTTGGCGATAATTACACAAATTTTCATGGGCGCATTCTAGAATCAATACTAGAAGACAACCTGGAAATCCAGCTTCTACGCCCGAATACCCCCACTTATTATCCCTCTGATGCTCGCAGACGGCCCTCCTTCCTGGATGTGGCGATGACCCGGGGGATAAACAACAATAATGCACTCAGAGTGGTAAATGATCTTAACTCGGATCATTTGCCAGTCAGGTTGAGCCTGTCAGCATCGAGGCCTGACAGGCGGCCGGCAGCCTATGCGACATACGTCTCATACAAAAACCTTGACTGGCAAATGTTCCGACGGAGCATGAATGATATCACTCTTATCCCAAGACAAATCGACACTATCCAGGAACTAGAGCAAGAAGTGAGCACATTAGCCACCAATATCCAGCGCGTACGTGACGCCCTATGTCCGGTAGTCAGGAAGAAACCATACGTGGAAACTCTTCCTGATGATATCCTAAACCTCATTAATTTCCGGAATCGACTTCGAAGCAGGTGGCAAAGGAATCGTAATGACATAGAAAAGCGGCGAATAGACGCGATCACCGGGCAGATTAAAACTAAAATCCGAGAACATAAAAGCTCAAAATGGATGCGCTTCGTGAATGAGCTCGGCACAGAGGATGGCTCTCTGTGGAAGCTCGCAAGGCAGGTCCGCGGTACCCGAGCCGGATTCCCGGTGATTCATCATCGAGGCCGTGACATCCTTGATGATCAAGGAAAGGCTGAGGCATTCGCGGACTTCCTTGAGGGAGTCCATAGCAGCACGCCAGACACTGTGCCATTGCACGCGCATATCACAGAGCGGTCCAATCTGTTCGGTAACCGCGCCTATCCTATACCGCCCACCGTATTCGAACGGATTCGAATCTCTCCTGGAGAGATCCGCAAAGTCCTGAGCCGCCTGCCTAAGAACAAGGCTCCGGGAATTGATACAATTCCTTATCTCCTACTTAAAAACCTTCCATCAAAAACCGTTATACAGTTAATGCATATCACGAATGCTATAATCCGTTTGCAGCACTTCCCTAATTCCTGGAAGGAAGCGAGGATAGTGCTGTTCCATAAGAGCGGCAAAGACCCGCATCAAACGGCCTCATATCGACCAATATCGCTCATGAGCACATTGAGCAAAGTTGTCGAGAAACTCCTGTTGCCGAGGTTTAGCGGGGCTGCCGAGACCTTGGGTGTTCTCCAAAGGGAGCAATTCGGCTTTCGCGGTAGGCATAGCACCAATATGCTTGCCGCGAAAATCGTGTCGGACATTTATGAAGGCTTTAATAATCGGCATTGCACGGCCCTGCTACTTCTCGACATCGAGAGGGCGTTCGACAGGGTGTGGCACGGTGGACTGCTGCATAAGCTCTTCATTGAGCATTGCTTCCCAATGCATCTTGCAGCACTGGCTGGGTCATACCTTGCCGAGCGGAAATTCTCGGTAAAAATTGGCACCTCGGTATCATCTACGAGACCGCTGATTGCCGGCGTACCTCAGGGAACAGTGTTATCCCCGCTATTATTCAGCTATTACATAGCTGACCTCCCAAAAATCCCCGAAACCTCGTTAGCCCTTTATGCAGACGACACCGCCCTCTACTCCACTGCCCTCCACGCGCAGACGGCCGTCGATAACCTGAGCAGGCACATGGAGCAAATACTTGCTTTTTACGAAAAATGGAAGATCCGCCTAAATCCCAACAAGTCGGAACTTATCATTTTTACGCGAAAACGAACTAATAATGAAGCCGCCCCTTTAAACCTGAACGGCACAAACATCGCACCTAAAACACATGTCAAATATCTAGGGATAATCTTAGACTCTGGCCTAAGATTTCACAGACATATCGATCACATTAAAAGCAAGAACTTTGTGCTTTCAAACAGTTTAAATATGCTAATAAGGCATAATTAATTTTTAAGTCCAACAAATAAATTAATCATTTATCGGTCCGTGACTCGACCGACGCTTCTGTACGGCGCCCCAGTATGGAGCGCGGTCGCCGAGACACACCTCAAGAAAA
>JAEQML010061586.1:0-25556 GCA_016904865.1 Pissodes strobi
AAATTAAACAGTTTTAATCATCTCCTGATGATGCTAACATGGTTAGCGAAACGCGCGTCGAGTGCAAATATTCTGTTTCGGTATTGTGGATAAAACTCTGTTTTAGTGCATGTTGCCGAAGGTTCCAAACCCCAACGTAATACTAAAGCTACAAGTAGTTTTAAGATATTTAACCACAGAAGATTATTTTCCATCCCTACCGGCTGCCGAAAAACAGTATTTCACAATTTTTGCCAGATATTTGTAAAGCAATACACAATGGTTTGGAAGATTTTATTCAGGTAAGTTTGATAACCGTTTGTGATAGACATGTTTTAATTTAAAGCATTAGACTTGTTTAAATGTCCAGTAGGGCTGGTGGGGAATCCGGATCAGAAGATGGCAATGCAAAGTAAACTGCACTATTAGTTTATTTATTTAGCTTATGGTGTATTCGAACATACATAAAAAAAAGAGTAAATATAGGTATAGGTATATATAACATCAATACTAACACATATATCACAAACATAATTACAATTAATGTCTTTATTATCACAGCTCCAGGCCCAACTGTTCGAGCCAGGAAATGGCCTTCGGTGTCGCGCGCAATAAGCCGCCGCTTGTTCCAGGAACGCATTCCCCACCTATGGAGTGCCGACCCATTTCTGCCGAGAACCAGTACGTATTCTATTCAGTCGAACCCAAAGCTTGCGGGGCAGGTTAAAACCATATGGTGGTTCTTTAGAATTGAGTAGGAAGTGCCAGGTGGGTGAAACTTTGCCCTGCCTGTTCGGCTTCCACTCTTCGTATCCGTCAAAGTTGTTAGTGATTAGCTGTTGTGCCGTTCTGACAGAGGGACTTCTAGATTTTAATCGATTAAAATGTATGAGATCCTGGTGGATTGGCAAGTCCGAATTCGCGGTTATTTCTTTGTAATCTCGGACCAAGATCTGCTTTCTGCGGACTCTCGGTGGCTCTATATGGGATAGCACTGGCAACCACTCGATTGATGTAGATTTAATGGAACCCGTAATTATTCTCATCGTTTGATTCAGAACTGTGTCGATTTTACGTACGTAGGGGCTGTTTATCCAAGCTGATGCGCACTATTCGGCCGTTGAATAGACAAGACCAAGTGCAGAAGCACGCAAGGTTGGAGCAACAGCTCCCCAGGTCGATCCAGCCAGCTTATATAGGATATTATTACGGGTCCTTAGTTTCGCTGCCAAATTGGTCAGATGTTTGTTGAACGAGAGGGTACGATCCAACGTAACGCCCAGGTATTTAGGGTTGTGGAGCCAGAACTGAGCCTTGAGGTAGGCCGTTATTAAGCAGCTTGGGTCTGCTTTCTGTGTCCCCCAGTACAGTCTGAAGGGATTTGTTGGAGAGCATGTTGTTCACCAGTGCTGTCAGCTTCTTACATTTTATGGTTGTCAGGAATTTATACATTAAGCCCTCCCTCTAGACGGTGTCATAGGCAGCTGTCAGGTCTATGAAGGCTACTCCTGTTTTACTGCGTTCCTCAAAACCTCTTTCAATATAGGTCAGAAGTGCAAGAACCTGGTCTTCGCAGTTGCGACCAGGTCGGAAACCAGCTTGTTCCACTGGTAAGAGACACCGGTGATACAGGATTCGTGGACTTATTCGGTTGTAGATTAGTCTCTCCAGTAATTTATATATAACGCTTAGAAGGGCAATGGGTCGGTAGCTACCGGGGAGGTCGACAGGCTTTACTGGCCTGAGAATAGCGATGATTTTAGATCTTTTAAGTTCGCTTGGCAGTTGTCCGGCTTCGAGGATATTAGTGAAGAATTCTGCTAGCCAGCGCCTCGTGTTTATTCCACAGTAAGCAAGGAATTCCTGGTGTATTTTGTCAAACCCGGGTGACATGCCTTTCTTTAAGAATTGTAGGGCTTTTGTGACTTCGTCCATGGTAAATTCCCCAGGAAGCTGCTCACACCTTATAATTGAGTTTTGAGGGCCTTGAACTCCTTTTTAGTTTCGGTCGAGTGGGGTTTGTCTTTTCTGGCTCTGGACAGGTTCACTATATGGTTCGCTACCTGATCGGCCGTGATGTTGGCAAGCTTCGACATGGTATGAGAGTCGGCTCCTGGCTTCTTAAGTAAACTCCACGCCCTTCTACTTGAGTGTCGGAAATTCAGGTTTTTAGTTGTTTTGTTTCATTTTTCCTTCCGTGCTTCGTCAAGATTGTACAATAGGGAACACGCAACATTCGATCTGCCGTTTCCCAAGTAAACAGCGTAGTGGATCTTATTGGCCTCAATCCAGCATGGTATATATTCTTTCCCTAGTTCTCTTGGTATGTGTTTCTTGGCCGTGGATATTACCATTTTTACAAATCTTTGGTAGTTATTTGGCAGTTTTTTTTTTGGCGCTCGACGAGCGGTGTGTGTGCGAAGATGTTGATTGACACGGCTCTTGAATATTTGTAAGTTGTAATTAGTGGGAAACAGATGTTCTGGGAGTGAGTTCCACAGTGATGCAGTGCGCCAGACAAAGGAGTTCTTGTAAAGCGATGTTCTAGGAGTTTCTAGTTGTACGACGTACTGGTGCGCTCTTGCCGTCTGTCGTGACTGTCTGACAGGAGCTGCCAGGGGCGGGATGAGGCGGGCCAAATCCTGGGAACATCTGCCGTGAAAGTATCTGTAAAACAGAGATATCTCGGCTACATGTCTGCGGTGTTCCAGACTATCTAGATTCCGGGTCAACTCCGGGTCGCCGACGAGACGCTCTGCTCTCTTCTGTATGGAATCCAGCAGCTTTAGGGTGTGCTTTGGTGCGGCACCCCAGATATGTGAGCAATATTCTAAGCACGGTCTTATTTGCGCTTTGTAGAGCAAGAGCAACTGCTGCGGTGTATAGAGTTTTTTGTTGCGAAATAGCGCACCAAGCTTCTGGGAGGCTGATTTTGCGATGTTAGCAACGTGGTCATGCCAGGACATATTGCTGTTGACCGAGATACCCAGCAGTCCGATTGACGAGGATGAAGGAATGGTCGACCCTGCCATAATAATGTCAGGGCCCGCTGTATTGGCCCTCTTGGTAAACGTGGCTGCTTGGGTCTTTGCTGCATTGAACTGGACCAATATGTGGAACAATAAATCGGATGTTTTTGTCGAGGGCGGTCGAGTATCCCTGCCAGTTCGCCTCTGAGAAGTTCCATCTCGGGAGATTGGAGCCGCGTATAATTGGGATCTGGGTGCCCACCTCCAACAGCACGGGATGGTGTTGGCTATGTGGAAAAGCCTCAAGAACATGTCGGTTTACTGGAACAGGTTTTCCCTCTTGATCAGATGACACGAAGCATAAGTCTGGGTTGGTCTCAGTACCCCATCTGGCTGAGTGGAAGGTACTTCTGTGTTTGGCACTTAAGACTAGTTGAATATTATGAGCCTCAGCCCAGTCCACCAGTATTGTTCCGTTTTGGTTGTTTTGAGAGTACCTCCATTGGGTATGCTGGCTATTAAAATCACCAGCATAGATGGATGGGTAGTCCCCGGTAGGTAGGATATTGTCTGGCCATATGGCTGCACGTTTGTCATGAGTGTGTCAGCAGCTTAGCAGTCACTGCAAAAATATCATCGTCTTGAGATGTCGATATAAGTTTTACGCCCTCCAATGTGGCTCGGGCATAAGTAGCTATGCCGTAATGAGGGTGATACGTTGCACCGATAAGTCAGTATCCGTGGATTTTTCCACTTTTCCGGTGCTGTGATTCGTCAGAGGTATGAGTTTCTTGTAAGAGAACCACATCAATGTTATGGTTCAGAAGAAATTTGGAGAGATAGTCACTTATGCCTTCGATGTTGAGCTGGCAAACTTAAAAAGGTTCAAGAGTTATTATCAGTTGGCTCTTAGAAGAGCCGTTTGTTCCACTCTCTAAAATCATAGTATCCATGTATGTTTCGATATCCAGGAGATCATGAGGCAGTCTGGATTGCCTTTTGTCTTAGCTCTTTAGCGTTACCCAGGGTGCACCACGAGGAGGCGAACTAAGTTTGCACTCCTGCACTATTAGTAATAGGTTGTGAAACTTCACTAGACATATACGACTGGAAAACGGTGAATTTGGATATGACCATGCTGCTGCTGAGTAAAACGAGCTAATACTATGTTGTGAAGGTCACATAGGGACGATTTGGCGTAGCTGTTCTTAAGTCAACACAGATTGCAATTTTTCGTGACATAGAAGTTCCCTTTCAAGCGGCAGTTTTTTTAATTGATAGGCTACACTTTTGCCAAAAAGATCAAGTTCATCATCCTCGAGTTGTTCGCACTGATCTGATATTATTTGTAATCGTATTTACGTTTTTGCTTGGGGAAGGATAGTGGAGCAATCTGGTACAAGCGTTTTTTGTTAGTTTTAGCCTTTCTGATGCATTTGCACAAATTGCTGTTTACCTTGGGTGAAATAAATTTATTTAGGTTTGAATTATGGCTCAGTCATACTACTAACATACAGGATGTTTTCACCAAACTATACGGTGAAAAACGATAAGTTAATACACATGCTGGGGTGTTTACCCAACACACATTTTGATATTAAATTTGGGCCATAATTATTTTGTTTTTGTTTTGCAGGTTCTTTTTACTGAGAAAGAGTGGAAGGACAAAATAATTTTAGTTAATAATGGAACTTTCCCACTGGTTGCGGAGCAATGAATGGTAAACATTGTGTAATTTGCAAGCCAGCACACATAGGGTCAGATTACTTCAACTATAAACACACTTTTATCATAATTTTATTTGCGTTAGTTGATGAAAACTACTGCTTCACATATATTAATGTCGTCATTAATAATTGTAGAGTGAATGGTGCCGCAATATTTTCGAAATCTTCATCATTTGAAGCTATAGAACATAATTTACTTAGTATTCTGTCTAAGAGTGTTTTCGTTGGTGATGATGCTTTTCCATTACGACAAACCTACTGAAACCATATCCTAGAAGCTTCCCTCTATCTTTGCCCTATTTTTAATTATAGACTTTCACCAACCCGCAGAATTTCAAAAAATTCTGTCTGGCAGAAAAATTTCGTATTTACGAAAAACCAATTCCAGTTAAAGTGGAAACATCAGAATGGATTATTAAAGCAACATGTGCTCTGCACAATTGTCTCCGTGACATCTCGTCGTACATATTTTTTCAGAGGATGTGTTGATATTGAAGATATTGAAAATTGTACTATTATCCCACCTGAATCCCGTAGACATAAGTTTGGTGGACTAGAAACATTAGGAAATGTGGGCAGTAGCCAGTACAGCCGAAATGCAGCGAGAAAACGTGATTTATTTGCTGAATTATTTAATGTTTACGATATACTACTTTAGATTTTCATTGTACATACATAAATGTCACTCTAATAAATGAGTAGCAAAACACACAATAAAAACAAATAGTTTGTTTATTACTTGCCAAGTTTGATTGGCTTTTTCTTGCAAAGGAAACCGCCCTTTAAAATGTATCAACTGGGGCGAATCTAATCAATTTGGGTTTGTACCGATCAGCACCACTTTTATTGGCTTTTAGTACTTTATTTAATTTAACTTTGTACGTGGTACGGATACTTTTAATTTTATTTTTTATATAGTTCATAGCTAAAACGCCTCTTTTCATTCCGGCGCGAATATTTTCATAACTTTTTCTCGTATTGATGCGTTTTTATAATCCTCACATTTAATGTTCCATATACACTCCTGTATCTGGTATAATTCGAAAAAATTTGAAATATGGTTATCTCTCTATTTAAAACTGGATATTTTAAACATAAGATGCGAAATTTCATAATAATAATAACCATAACAAAACTAACCTTAAAAACACCCGCAACTGTCTTTCAATTCGGCTGAAGCTTGTTGACACGGTCAAGCACTGTTCAGTTCAATTTTTGTGCGTAAAATGAATTAGCAATATAATAGTTATTTATGAAACAAGTGTGTACTTTACGCATGAGTAGCATACAAAATTGTTTCTACTACCGAAAAATATATGAAAAAACAAAAATAATATTAAAATACTTTACGCACTAGTGCGTAAAATAAATTATTTTATGCACTAGTGCGTAAAATATCTTATTTTACGTACGTCAAAAAGTATGTCAGATTTACTTTACGCACTAGTGAGTAAAATAACTTACTTTACGCACTGCACATTGAAAAGGCATATTTTACGAATCTTGGAGAGTGCATAAAGTAAGTACTTTACGCACGGTAGTAGAAAATAGTATATTATATAGCTAGGTTGAGAAGTAAGTCATTATTTACCGAGCACTTTTATATCCTGAGGCGCGTAGCGCCGAAGGATATAATGTGCGAGGTTAATAATGGCCTTCTCAACCGAGGTATATATAGAATTTCTTTTACTACTGACACTGATATGTTACCATATTTGATACGATATGATTTTTATATTAGTAATTTTCTACTTATTTTTCAAATAGTTCGAAATATCAGGTAGCCTGGAAGTTCAGCTGTCTAACTGACAGATATCGTAACAATAGGTGTATTCTAGCAGCGATTTCAAACGGTTCCAAACCATCTGGAGTTTGCGCATAGCGATATAATCGACGCTTATATCGTTATGCGCAAACTCCGGATGGTTTGAAACCGTTTGAAATCGCTGCTAGAAAAACTTATAATCTCCTGACAGCTTCATACATACAAAGTATCTTCTTTCCATCTAAATTTTGATAAAATCGCATTATTAATAAGAATATTATGGGTCATGAAAAGTGAGTCATACTGTATATAATTTTTTTAATAATAGCACTGATACAATCCTTATCATTATTTGAATTGATTAGATTTTGAAATTAATCATTTCCTACTGATTTTTCAAATAATCCGAAATGACAACTAGACATTTGACATTTTCTATTTCCGTTTCATTATTGACCTAGGTTTTTTTTAATATTATTATTTACCTAGGGTGAGAAATGTTACTTCTCATTTGAGGAATGGAGTAAATAATGGTGATTTATCATGTTAGTAGTAAAAAAAATAAATAAGATGTTACCTACCCTTATGGATGCAGCCAGCGCAACATGTGTTCCGACTGCTCGTCGGCGTGGGAGTGGGTCAATCATTTACTTTTGACCAGGGCGCCACTAGTTTGAAATAACTAAATTCGCAGACCCAAACTAGAAGGACTTTGGTCTATAAATCCTTAAGGGTGAATCAAAAAAAAAATGACTATCAAGTACACTTGCTAGGTTTAAGTATCTCAGAGCAAATAAAAGACGGTACGTTCGTGCAGGTTTAAAAAGTATTGGGTGCTCGTTAGGCTTGACGTTCAAGTGTTGTTGTGTTTCTTTCAATAACCAACTTGATGTAAATATAAAAAATATAAAATTGCTTAATTGGAAACAAATTATAACCTATATGCCCACAAATATAGAACTAGATCAGCTGTGTATAAATACAGACTGTAATTTTAATTAAACTGAATTATAATGGGAGTGAAATAGATAAAAGAATGATCGAATAATTGTTAGGCACGTTTGGCAATATCGGAAGTAACAATATAATATACCAAATGATTGCAAAAGATCAAAATCTATTTCAACAAATTAATAATAAACACAATATGCATAAAGTATCTATCGTCTTATCATACTAGTAATAAAAAGTGATCAGGATAATATTTATTACTATGTGTCCGCAGTAGTACAGGGTGTCCGGTTATAAATGTAACCCCCCTTTAACTTTTTTATTTACCCTCGTATAAAAAAATGTTAAGTAAAAAAGTTGTAAGGATCTTCATATAGTTTTCTGCGGTGTTACTAGAAAAACAATTATACATCGAAATTCTACTGTGCAAATTACATTAATGTTTTTTTTTTAAATGGGACACCCTGTATATTCTTCTGGATATCGGTAGAGCTCTTGAAGACGAGTTCAGTAACATAAGGTTTGATGGGTCTAGCTATAATAGTTACCACGTGAATTGCAAGAATGTCGGGTATCTGATTATTACTGAACCCCTCTCTTAAATTTTTTATTTGGTGAGCTAGAAAAAAATGCTCTATACAAAAGTTGTAGGTTCCTTCAGAAACTTTTCTGCGGTGTTACTAGAAAAACAATTGATCAGAAAAGCTTCTGAAGGAATAATTTCTTTCTAGCACACCTAATAAATAAATTATGAGAGGGGTTCAGTAATCATCAGATACCCGACATTCTTACAATTTACGTTGTAACTATTACAGCTAGACCCAGCAAACTTTATATTACTGAACTCGCCTTAAAAAGCTCTGTCGATACAGAGAAGAATATCGCATTAAAAAAAAAACATTAATTTAATGTGTACAGTAGAATTTCGATGTTCAATTGTTTTTCTAGTAACACCGCAAAAAACTGTATGAAAATCCTTACAACTTTTGTATTTAACATTTTTTTTATACGACGGCAAATAAAAAAGTTAAAGGGGGGTTACATTTATAACCGGACACCCTGTACATAGATAAATCTTAATGAATCAGTTTATGAAATACCATTATGTAAAATTTTATCCGAACGACAATCTTTATCATTTACTACCATATATATTAAATGGAAAGAAAAAGGAAAACATTTTATGGAAAAAAATGAGCATTAGTCGATCCACACTAGTAAATAGTATCCCCACCAGGGAAATGCTTATTTAGATTAGCATTGGTAAGCTATGCTTACACGTAAACAGTTCCAAAAATATTTATATCCCCATAGAAATTTAGCCAGCCTTGACAAAATGGCCAAGGCCATATAGCCAATATCATATCACTCTATAGCTAAATGGCATAATAAAAGCCCTATGGAAATTAAACAATCTATCTACTGTTTTACTTTAATTTGCCCTTTTAAAAGTTAAAATTCTAGGCAAGATCAAAGCTTGTACATTTATGCTATTACTATTAAATCATTCACTAGTTTATGTAGTACTTTAGAAATTCTTGTAATCGAAAATTCAAAGTAGCAAAGAAATTTATAAAAAATTATATGCAACCATTATACAACATATATCTTATTATTATAATACGAGTTCTCATAAAGACAAAGGAATCAGTTATAGGTGATCGACTGCAATATGATACCGAGGGCGGTATCATGAATCCCTGTTCAATACGCTTCATTTCCTCTGAATATTACTCCTTGTGAAAGTAATGAATATAATAAAAGTTATGCTATACCTGTTCCACGTCCAAGTTTTCTTATGTTCGATGATATTTCATGATATATTAAGTGCATGAATTAATAAATTTTGAACATGATGCAAGAATAACACTTTCTATATAGCAGTATTGTGCAGTACATTCAATCCCCTCTGAGAACCGTTAGAAAACTATAATTTAGTGATTTACACCATGAGGAAAGAAATCCCCCTGTACAGAAAATAAATGAGTATGTACAAAATGTACTGGAAATTATCCCAACCTCTCAAGCCCAAGAAAAGATTATCCCCGTAAGGACGAAATAGAAATTCTTAAAATGTTGCCAGGCACTACCTCGTCTTAGGAGGGTTTACCAAGAAAGAGAGCGAGGTCAAGTCAAGATCGTCCACCTAGAACGCCAAGGTTTAATGTTTATGGGCCAGAAAAAATAGGCCAGCATTAATAACATCTTCAATACGCAATAAAACGTACTTAAGGCTGTATGATCTTATCCTATATGACCAATCAACCGGAAACTACCTCATTCCGGCCCGCGGTCATTTTAAACTCCTGACATCAAAAACGCTAAACGCATGAATACGTGGCATAATAATTTAGGCCTAAACGTACCTTTAACCAAGAGTCTGCGTTTCTGTTGGAACCAGCTGCGAAGCAACCCGGGCGGTGTTGCCAAATTTAGAGAACACAACGCAACCACTAAATAATCTTGCCTGCTTATATCAAATGAAAGCTCAGACAGTCGTTCAACATGAAACTGACGGTGTAGCATATCAATAAATGATGTTGTTTCTGTTGGCTTGGTCCGCAAACACATTAAAATCGCACGAGGATCTCTAGAGAAACATGTACACTTGGCAACATTCCAAAGATACCCCTCAAGTTAGGCAACAAATAATTATTGTTAAAGTCAGCTGTCTCATCTCATCTGAAGGCTATCCTATCAGAAATAAACATTAAGTAAATTTTTAACTTCGTCAATTAAATATTGAGATGAATCCAGTACCTAAGAAACTCCGAAATATATCTAACATCCATGAAACTGTTTTTATTTATATTATCATCGAGAAGGTGATTATTCGGGAAGGTATGAGAACTATTGAATGTTTTAAAATGCACCGCTATTAATGCCTGTAACTTCGAAGGTTCCCCCGATAGCGATGGCCAGAATACAGTACGATTTATTGATTGATTATATGCTAAGCCAGTAATAATGTTCATAATTCCCGATCGATCCTATCAAACAGCCCGAGAAAATCAAGTTACGTATACGACTACAGAACTCTCAATTTTCTCTGGAACAGCTCGATAAAAGGCTAGAGTCATACGACAACCATGCAGGTATCTAAGCGAATAAGTAGTATTATATTTAGCTTGACGGACTAGAACAATAGACGTAGGATTAACGGTGAAATACCTGACTTTACTTGACCTCTATTTGTTACATGTTTTCAGACTAAATTGACATGTAACAAAATTGAATAGCTCCCATTGATCTAGCAAAAGTAGAAATGGCTTTCACTTTTATTAAAATGCAAAATTATTGAGCCATTTCGTTGAACGGGTGTGCACATTAGACTATTTCACTTCAATCGCATAGATTCAATGATATGGATCAATAAACTCGACTAATGAGAATCTGCCTAATGGTCAGTTTCCCTGTGAGTATCTATTAGATCGTTACCATAGATGCCAGCCTATAGAATATTTAATGCTCGCAAAACTGTAAACGTATAAGGTATAAAGCATATTTATGAATTTATTCTGGACCAAAATTTTTTATTATTTAGTTTCATCATTAATCCTAATTTCCATCTGTTTACATACACCATTTTTTTCGTGGTTGAGATTCATTTTTAATTTTAATTTATCAAAATAACGATATACTTAACAAAATATTGCAAATAATATAATTGTTTCCTTTAAATCTCATATTATAGCTGTTGTATCGTTCGCTCTTTCTGAACAGTAGTTAAGTAGTTCACTGTAATTAAATGTTATGTTATTAAACTACGAGAAGGTTAAGAAAACAAGGAATGAAAGCCCTAAAATAAAGGCTTTCATTATTTTATTCTTCAATATCTTGCGAATTATGGCTTTAGTTTCAATGTTGGGCACAATCGTATTACTTACGATTCAAAAGACTCTTTCACAAAATATGAATTCGTGATGAGACCGGATGCATCTGTCCGTGTTAGGAAGCCGCGCCTTTAGACCCTGCCTGAAATTGCTCTTTTGTGCGAAACAATATGTTTTCAAGAAATGTATTTTTCAGAACATGTTCTTCTGCGAAAACAAAAATAATTATTTATACGTGTTGTTTAGGTGAAAGCAGTTTACAAACTTTATGTTACAAACTAGAAATATTAGCAATTTGAACTTTCTTTACTTAGAAATAATTGAGATAAAATTAGTAATATTTATTAAACGGGTTGACACTAATTGAGATATGGGAGAATATAAGTTATACGAGGTCATTTAAATTGTAGCAGTGTAACTGAATTTATTGTCAATTAAGATAGCAAAGATAAATCTAAGTAATGTCAAAATATTGAGAGTTAATTGATATTCTTATAGTTATATGGTGGCTTGTTTCAATTTATATACAACTGAAAACATGTACAAAATAAGTGAATTATACTATATTTCATTCGAAATCGAAGAAGTACCTAGCACAACACGCTGTCAGCCCAAAAATTAAAAACTTATAAATCTGGGACGGCGTACGTACTTTATAAAGATTGGTGCATTAGAATATCAAAATCATTACACATGAAAAGGCATTGCTAGTTCATTTTAAAGAATAATCGATCAGAAGAAAATTATCTATATTGTAGTGCATGTATTCAATGATGAAGTATGATGTCCATACTAATAGACGTGGAATTAGGCAAATATGATCAGATAATGCACAATCATACAAACCAACACAAGGCGAAATATGCGCAGGCTTTTTTGCTAAAAGCTGATAAGGAATAATTCCTTCTTATTAAAATTGCTATGGTAATTATTATGCAGGAAAAACGAGTTGAAAAATCTCATTGCTCCCAATAGTCATGTGAAGGCAGTGCGATCAGAATCAGAATTCCTTTTGAGGGGCAAATAGTACGTCATACGGTTGCAGAATATCTTGAATGTATCCATACTAATTTAGCGCCATTAGCAATAACCAACTCTTCGACCTCCTAAACATATCCCACCCCAGAACATTACTGAATCTCCTCCGAAAGAAACACTAGCAGGAAAATTAAACTGTTCATCTTGTTTTCCTCGCCGAGGCCGCCGCCGCTGTATTCTCCTGTCATCGATGGAATTAACGCAAAAGCGGCTCTCATCTGTGAAAAGAACGTTGGCCCACTGGTCATTTTCCCAATTTTCATGCTTCCGGGCGAATGGTAGTGTCGCCACTCGCATGCAGGCGTCGCTGAAGTTGTGGAACTTTTTTCGATCTATACGCTTTCAAACCATCTTCTTTGAGCCTGCTACTACTGTACTGATAAAAATCTCGAAAAAAATCTGAACAAACATTTATTTGCTTTTTTTTAATTGCTTTAAATAAAAATTATTTAGATTAAATAAAATTTCTTCAATTTAAATAATTGGGCATTTGATTTTTTTTTTGGTTATGGATTTACCTTGTGATAGCAAAACTTTTTCCATATTAGACACATATTTATTCGCTTTAAATCTTTAAATATACGAAACCCCTCCATTATGGTTGCTGTAAATTAAGGATTATGAATATTGGACCAAATATTAGAGCTTCATCCGAGTCTCGTACAACTCGTCGAGCTACCGCGTCGTCGCCCTATGCTCCCGCTTCTCCAGTCCCCGTCTCGTAGCCTCAGTTTCATTTCTTCTGCCGTCTTAAAGCGGAATTTTATAAAGTCTATCCGCCCAAGGTCGCTTTTTTAAATAATTGCGATAGAAAATACATTAATTAAGTGGGGCTTGGGTCATTTGTGCCCTCATTTCAAGGTAAGTTACGTTTTTAGTATATTACTTAGCTAGGTACATAATTAATCGTTTGTAAAAATAAGCGTTCTCTCATAAGCAAAACGGTGTGAGTTGTACTAGTACCTAAAAATTGTTTTCTGCTGTTACTAGCTAGCAATGCAGATAAATTCACCCAATATACGCCTATGCTTGGCGTACGATACTGATTGAGCATTTTTTGCTTTTTACGTTGTACAAGTGCAATGGCGTCCTTTCCGTTCTTATACATCCATAAATTAATAGGTATTTCAAAGCTTTATTTATTCAATCTGAATAAATAAATAGTTGATACATGAAAGTGCAGTTTTGAAACAAATTGTTTTTTATTTCGATAAAATCTAATAGTATTAAAAAAAACAATAATTATTTTAGTTAAATGAATAAGAGTATATCTTTTGAACAATGTAGCAGGCTATACAAATAGCATCATGAACAATACTCACAATTGTTTTGTTTATATTAATTTTTTTTTTTAGTCATTGTTGTTTTATTTTTAGGTCAAAATATTGACATTCTACGTAGCCTGATGGAATTCGATTTAAATGTCGTTACTAACAATAGAATCGGTGACAATCTTCTGCCATTCTCTTCAATGATCATTATACTAGATCTGGAGAGGTAGTGGTATGTCCTATTAATTTAATTAAGTAAAATGTTACTGCCTTTCCCTATTTTTATATGATAAAATTTTTATTGCTAGTATAGTATTTTTTGTAAAAACTAGTTAGTTACCGTTATAATTAATAAGTAGTACTTACAACTTATTTTATAATATATTTATGTTCATATCTAGTATTTAGAAAAAAGGTGTTTTTAGTTTATGATAATAGTTTTTTCATTATAAAAATTATTTGACTTTCAAAACCAGTGATAAGTAGAGACAAAATATTCTGATTATATTTTTTATTTATATTTTGGGAATACTCGTTTTGTTCTTTGTTTTTAATATCTTTGAATAAAAATGTTTTTTGGATAGCCCTTTTAAACTTTTATTTTATTTACTGCGGACAACTATTCCTGTCGTGAATTTGGTAATTAAAAGATAAATGTTCTGACATGCCTTTTACAAATCGGTGGGTAAGATAGTGTTTGGATTTTGGATTATTTACTAATTAAAAAAAAACTAAGAGATATAGAGTTTAATTCAGCTAAAACGTGAAATTTAAATACGTGTTAAGAATAATAACTGTGGTTATTTGTTATAGCGTATTTATTTGCTAATGAAAGCGACTTCTAATCACTCATATAACTGAATGTCAAAAATAGTCCTTTTAGAAAGATTAACACGTATTTACACCAGCCAAAATTTCTTTTTCTATTTAAGTCAGTACCAACACAAACAGTAAACATTGAACAACTAAATACAAATATTTAAAATAAATAAGCAAATATTTATTACAAATGCAAGATTTTGATAACTAAATAATTTGCTCATTTAAATCAAATTGTTGTTTCAAATTAAAATAAGGCTTAAACAAATAAAAATGATTTGAAATACCCAAAACATTGCTTTATATAACCGACCTATTTAAATTAAAACACGAATCTTTTGGAACAAATATACCGCAGATTTCAATCAAGACACAAAGGATTTAGAAAAAGGATTTTGGAACGAATATATCGTTCCAAAATCTTTCTGTTTTAATTTAAATAAGTCGGGTATTTAAACCAATGTTTTGGGTATTGTACGAAATAGTTTAAATTTTTTGAATCAATTCAAAATTTGTTTTAAAGTTATTTTTGTTTGATGTGAACAACGATTATAAAATGATATGGTTTGTTCGGATTAAATATTTATTTCGAACAAAGAAAATCTTAAAAATAAATCAACTAATATTTTTTGTTCAAACAAATATTTGCTCGACTAAACTATTTTTTTTTTGGATCAACTAAAAATGTTTTTCAGTGTGGTCCGATTACGAAGAGGAGTACCTTGATCGACTTTATCACCAGGTATCGGGTCGTTCAAATCATCCGTAATTCGTCCCCAAAAACATGTTTTTAATTGAAATTTGTTGTGCAGATTCAGTGCCTAGATTTGCGTGCACACTTTCAGCGTCAAATATATGGCTTTCTGACTCTTCAAACTCTCCAGACGATTCTGGCACTTCTTCTATATCTCTATCATTATTTGAAATATCTTCAAGATAGTGCTGAGATAAAATTTTGCGCGTCTTTATAAACAGAAATAAACGTAATTGATGGGGTCAGAGCAGACTCCACCAGTCTATATCTTCAAAACCGACCAACTTAAACCTTCTCCCGTCACGCACAGACTAAACGGTTCGCTTCAGGAGGGTACTGAGTGGCGCAGCACCGTGCTACTACAGCTAATGAATTTTTCATAAGATTTAATGGGTTTGGGGTAAGGAGTAATCTGAGTCTATCAGTTAATGATTAACTAAAGGATTTTATGCTTAATTGCAAGCTTCAATTGAAATCCTATAATAAATGTACCTTGCACGTGTATATCTGCTCTAACTATAAATAGTTTTACCCAAGCTTAACGTGCTTGCTGCATCTTGGAACAGGTAATTAGCATAAGTAACATGCATTATCTACGTCAAATTTAGTGAGATATTCAACCGCCGCGCCAGTGACATATTTCGTGGAAGCTTACGGCATATCAATTGTCATCTCGCGTTTAATCAACAAAGCGGGTAGGCAATTAATGAATTATCTAATATATATTTTATTTAGTAAAGGTAATTTTATGTAGTAATTTTACTAGGTGTCAATTATGACAAACATTGGAAAATTGGAGCCCGTATTAAAAATGAAAAATAGTAAAATTATTTTTTACGAGAATATGGCCATGAACTATTACTCAAACAACTTGCTTAGTGCATTTTATTTATAAGCAAAATTCCAATAGGTGTTTTTCCATCAAAGCCTTTCAGAAGTTTTCAGAAGAAAGCCTTGTTGATGTTCTCTATTAAATAAATTTTTTAATTGGTTAAAAGTTGAGAATATTTTATCTTTGCAGTAAGCAACTTGTTTGAGTAATAGTTCATGGCCATATTCTCCTAAGAAATAATTTTACAATTTTTTTTTATTTTTAATACGCTCCAACTTTCCACTTAATACAAAAAAACAAAATAAAATATTTTTATAGAATACAAAAGTTTCAAAAGTACCTACCTTAAATTATTTAAAATTACGCCAAAGCAAAATATATAATTAAAAAAATAATGATGAAAATTAAAAAAATAAATAAAAAAATAGTCATATTAATAACACCAATATCATCTGGAAACCGATAAAAAAAATTAAAGTTCGTATTTAAAAAAAGAAAGTTGATGATGATCCCTTGAAGACGAAACGTCGGATTTCAAACTAGATACCATCATTAGATAAAGCGGAAAAAGTGGCAGTACAAAAGTGCAATTCAATTTGAAATCGGTTTTGAAATAAGCCCAGGAAAAAAATAAAACGAATTATCAAAATTTCTGTTTTTTCCGGATATCTCCGGAAATACTCGGAGTTTTTAAACTTTCTAAACGGCATATTGTTAGGCACCTAAATGCGCAATTTTGCCTTAATTTGACCGACACTGTATCTCTTACGGTTTTCGAGTTCCCCATACATAGACACGAAATCGAGCCACCCTGTACAGGGGTGGCTCGAATTGGTGTCTATGTATGGGGATCTCGAAAACCGTAAGAGGTACAATGTCGGTCAAATTAGGGCAAAATTGCGCATTTAGCTGCCTAACAATATGCCATTTAGAAAGTTTTAAAATTCGGATAATTCGGAAGATATCCACCCCTCACTATCCCACCCTCTGGAAAACAAGTCATCAGTGCTGTTGTCAGCCGTGTAGTAATATCCAAACGCAAAACTTCTGAAAGGCATAGCGCCTAAGTAGAATCAGTTACTCAATTTGAAGTAGTACCTAACTATTAGTTTAAAATACAGCTAGGGCAGTACACGGCCCACTTTCTGTGAGTGAAGCATGTTGGGGGGTTGCAGAGGCGCCTTCAGGGCGTTCGCTGCTTACTGGCGCGCGTTTACTTAGGTTAGAATAAGCTGTATATAGTAGATTAGGTGTATGTAACAATATGTATGTATGTATGTATATAGTAGATTAGGTGTAAGTAACAATATAAATGACCCCGGCACCTCCAAAGGATATCTCCTCGGCGAATCCATGGTCCTCGGTCCGATGTACAGGGATCAAACGGCTGCCTCCAAAACGTGTCGACGACTGGAACAGACTACTGGTTCTCGGGATCAAAAATGGCGTTCTCCAATACGTGTCAACGAAGCTTCTAGGAGGGACCGGACTCGAGCTGCCTCCACCACGTGTCAAACAAGCTTCTAGGAGGGACTGGACTCGATCTAGTGCGTTTCCTTGAAATAATTGCTAGTCACCTTGGAATGTATTTTACTTTTATTTTAGATTTTTAGGAGGCGTTTTATTTGTTTAATTTATGTTGGTATTCTTTAATTAGCTTTGACTTTTATCTATGGTTCACTTCACTTTTTACTTTAAGTTTTACGTTACTTTTACACTTTACTTTTACACTGACGTAACTTTAGGGGAGGTGTGATCTTGGTTCCCAGAGAAGCGTTTGGCCTTAATTAAAAGGGAACTACTTAACCAGAAAGTCAAGATCGGGAGGTTGACCTTGGTTACCAGAAAAGCGTTTGGCCTTAATTAAAAGGGAACTACTTAACCAGATAGTCAAGGTCGGGAGGTTTGATCCTGGTCACCAGAAAAGCGTTTGGCCTTAATTAAAAGGGAAGTACTTAACCAGATCATCAGGATCGGGAGGGTTTGAGCTTACAGGAGGAGCGTTTTGCCTTAATTAAAAGGGAACTACTCAACCAGATAAGTTGTCGTCTACTTGATTTGCCCGTTCTTTTATACTAAATTTTGTTGATATTTGACTGATTGTTTTTAAAACATGTTTAGATAATACTCATAATATTTGATCCTTCAATGTCAAGTATCAAGTTCAAACATTAGACTGAGTGTTCTTTTGTTATTACGCTTTCTAGTTTACACATTAATGATTGCTTGCTAGAAGGTATCCAGAGAAAATCGCAACTTTGAAAAATCGTTTTAATTTTTTCCTGGGCTTATTTAAAAACGGATTTCAAATTGAATTGTACCTTTGCAATACTACCTTTTTCGATCTACCCAATGGTGGTATCCAATTTGGAAACCGCCGTTTCGTCTTCAAAGAGTTATCATCAACTGTCTTTTAAATACGAACTTTAATTTTGTTTTTTTTTCAGATGATATTAGCGTTATTAATGAGAGTCTGCGTTTTTTATTTTTTCAATTTCATTTTTTTTTAAATTACTTATTTTGCTTTGGCATAATTTTAAATAGTTTAAGTTGCTTTGAAATTTTTATATTCTATAAAAATACTTTATTATGTTTCTTATGTTAAGGGGAAAATTTGAGTCCTTATATCTTTAAATATAAAAAATATTAAAATTAAATAAACAGGGTTGTTAATTTTTTACCCCAAAGCAAAATAAATAACTAAAAAAAAATAAATGAAAATTAAAATAAAAAAAGAAATGCAAAGAACATATTCATATTAATATCACCAATATCATCTTGAAAACGATAAAAAAAATTAAAGTTCGTATTTAAAAAAAGAAAGTTGATTTCAATTTGAAATCCGTTTTTAAATAAGCTCAGGAAAAAAATAAGATGATGTGTGAATATTTCGGATTTTTTCGGATATCTCCAGAAAGACTTGGAATTTTAAAACTTTTTAACCGCAAACTCTTAGGCACCTAAATGGGCAATTTTGCCCTAAGTTGACCGACACTGTATCTCTTAAGGTTTTTGAGTTTCTTATACATAGACTCGAATTCGACCCAGTCTGTTTAACGTAAGATGTTCACTCAATTTAATGGTTTTATTATTGAGCTAATAATAAATAAAAAAAACAGGGTTGAATATTTGTAGGTTGTAATTAGTGGGAAGCGATGATCTAGGTGTTTCTAGTTGTACGACAAACTGGTGCGCTCCTGCCGTCTGTCGGGACTGTCTGACAGGAGTTGCCAGGGGCGGGATTATGCGGGCCAAATCCTGAGAACATCTGCCGTGAAAATATCTGTAAAACAGAGACATCTCGGCCACATGTCTGCGATATTCCAGACTATCCAGATTCCGGGTCAACTCCGGATCGCCGACGAGACGCACAGCCCTCTTCTGAATGGAATCCAGCAGTTTTAGGGTATTCTTTGGTGCGGAACCCCAGATATGTGAGCAATATTCTAAGCACGGTCTTATTTGCGCTTTGTACAGCAAGAGCAAGTGCTGCGGTGTATAGAGTTTTTTGTTGCGAAATAGCATGGAAACAAAGCTTAGTATAAGCAAAGAATATTATAGTGCACAATGTTCTTTGGTATAAATTAACTCGTCTATAAAAACTCTTTTAAAAAAGATAATAAATTATGATAAAGTAAATCACAATTCTGATTCTGATATCTTAAATATAGACAACAAAAGGGCAAGAGAGGCGTAAAATTAAATATTTCAATTTACGCTACAAATAATGAAAAACCAAATTAATAACTAAACAAGGTGAAATACTTTGATTGTTATAAGAATATAATTATATTGTTTTTATAATAGCAAAAGTAATTATAACGAAAGACTGCTACATAAATTGTTGAAAATGGCTTCTTTCAATCTCTACACATTTCCATAGATTTCTTAAAATTGTATGCCTTAAAATAATAGCCATAATATTTTCCGAATCTCGTTTCATATTCTTGCTTCCATTCCTTTGAATTTTCTAGGTCGATTTTTATAAACTATGACAAAAATCCAAAGTAACTAAATCTGGGCTTCGTAGAGCCACCTCAGAGATCCATTTCGATCAATCCAAATGTGATGATTGCTGCTCAGAAATTAAGTTGCTCAGCCTTTTTGTGTATCAGAACATCATCTTGTTGCTATGTTAACCCTTTAATCTATATGTGTCACTAGATTTGGTTACGCTTAATGACACCTGGTTAACTACATTCACTTGTCTGTTAATTTGAATTATGATAAATTAATTCACATACTAGTTAAAAAATATTTTTTTTTCTAAAAAGGAAAATATATACATTTAAGTAAAGAAAATAACAAAAAATAAACAAATCACAAATAAATTTCTGGGCACATTCTAACCCCTATTATGTCACATCATACATTAACACTACAGCAGCGTCCTGATGTTGGAATTCTCGCATATAATTAGAGTTTTCGGCCGACCGGTAATGCACAGTCTTTAAATTTACCCTACCGATGCTATCAAAAGTCTAAAGAATTTGGGATAAAATTCAGGCCTTTCGTTTATCACGTCCAAAAGCCAATGACAATGATCAAGCCTCCGAACAAAATCTTCTTGATTTCAGGCTTGGTGCAAAGCTATATGGCAAGGATGTATTCTGAAATAAAAAATAACTTTCATTAGTAATAAACAAAATAAAAACAAAAAAACGCTCCCAGATTGCTTTTATGTATTTTAATATGTATGTATGTTTAATATATAAGGACCAACAAAGAAGGTAGATAAGCTGAAGAATTTGCCATCAGCTGCGGGCTTACTCAACTTTTAGACGAACAAACTCGAATCTCAGAGAGGGGTGCATTTGCCGCTCTCCTGGATATTTTTCTAACAACAAATCCTGAGCAATACATAATTATAGTTGGTCCGCCATTAGGTACCTCTGACCACAAACTTATTTCAACGGTTTGTCGACTGTCACTCCGTAAAATATGGCATTACAATTGTGCAAACTGGGAGGATCTAAGAGAGTTCTACCTGGGTTTTCTTGGCTCGACGACTGCCTTGGCACTGACGAGCCGTCACTCTGTTGCGAAGAAATTACGCAAGTAATCGCCTCAGGAATGAAAGCATAAATCCCAAATTCCAACAAGAAAGCCCTGGTTCGACAAAAGATGCGAAAGAGCCGTGGGAAGGAAACAACAAGCTTACAAGTACTAGCTGCAAAATCAGACCGCTGAAGTCGCAGTTATTTTTCCCTAAGCGAGAAACGAATGCAAACGTGTGATTGAGGAAACTAAGGACAAACACAATCAAAGAACCACGAATAAACTTTTGCAATACCCCAGTGGCTCCAGGAATTTCTGACCGGCAGCAAATAGAGTAAGTAATAACTTTACAAAAACGTCTCTCCCATCCTTGACAGACAAACGCGGCGTAACAGTGACTACACAGCTAGTTCGAAATGTCTCATCGCACTCTACCTTAAACGTCATCCATGTCAAAGTTGTCTTAACCATATCCAACACCAACACTACCATGACAGAAGTTAAGTTTCACCACTGTTAGACCTCTTTCACACTATCAGGTTTAGCCGGTCAGGTTTAGAACCTGAAGAAAGCCGGATAAGTAATGGAACATTTGTTTAAATGTGGCTATTCACATTATCAGGTTCAGGTTCGGCGACCGTTGCAGCCGGATGGATCGACTGGAGCATCAGGTTCCCTGAAGCCTGACAAAGTGATGTTGGGGTATTGCAGCTTATTTGCGCGTTCACACTTGTTCGCTTTCCGCCTGCAGGTTTAGTATGTGTGCTTTATCGAAGGTATACCTAGTGATACCTTGCCTCCAAAAATATCGGAAGCCGCTGTTAACGCAGATGAAGCTGTAACGATGTTACTTAATTTTTCTTAAATTACAGAGCGTAAGCCTAATTAATTGTTGTTAAACCGTATCTTTGGTATTTGGTGTCATACAAATACCATTCGTTTTGGTAAATTATCGTAAACATAATATATACATTACTATCTTACTGAAAACCGCGCCAAAATACAGGAAAACACTTTCCGCAATTTACCCAAGGTTTTCCTAGTATCAGTAGTACGCACCGTACCGGCGGCGGCGAGCCCCACTTCGCAAGTTCTGAGTACCGCGCAGGCCTCATCATATAAACCCAGATGTACCGCAGTAGAACGGGCAGTCAGACCGGAGTCGAGTCAGTCGGCAGTCGAGAGGCAGTCTAGCACCGAGCAAGCAGCATACCCCACCAGTAGGAGACAGCTCCAGACAAACCGGGAAGGACCGACCGACCGAGCAGGTAAATATCCGTCGTACCGTATTCCTGGTCCATGATCCTTTCCCTAGTGGCAAGTGGAGTAATCCGGGCCATCCTGCCCCGGCAAGCGGGGTAATCCCGGCCATTCTGCCTTGGCAAGTGGAGTAATCCCGGCCATCCCTATTGGCAAGTGGAGTAATCCCGGCAATCCCTGCTTGGCAATCCCGGTTGGCAAGCGGAGTAATCCCGGCCATCCTCCCGTAGTAATCCCGGCTCCCCTATTGGCAAGCGGAGTAATCCCGGCTAAGTATCCTTCCAAACTAAGTCCATCCAGGCTTCACGTCCGAGTTAGGGAACCGTTCTGCTGAACCGACCGTGTCATAGAGCTGGAGCTATTGAGAACCGTATACCGTATTTACCGTAGGGCTTCCGGACCGCTACAGTTCACCGTATCTCCTACCGCACTTACCGTAGGGCTTCCGTATCACTACCGTTTACCGTATTTACTGCCATATTTACCGTAGGGCTTCCGTACCGCTACCGTTTACCGTGTTTACTGCCATATCTACCGTAGGGCTTCCGTACCGCTACCGTTTAACGTAATTGCTAACATATTTACCGTGGGGCTTCCGCACCGCTACAGTCTACCGCTCGATTAGAGATTTCGATTCTTTTACTACCGTTTTGAGTTTTCTTACGTATTACCGGGTTGGGTCGCTTAGAATAAGTTGTCTGATACTTTTAGCTATAAGAAAGTTAGGTTTATACTTACTGTCGGATAAACGCGACCATTATTTTGTTTACACGGAGTGTTTCATTTACCAGGGACCGATTCCGATTATTTAAAAACCGAACCTTGGACAACCGTTTCTCCACTGTCTAAAGGCTACCCGATAGGCGAACAGCGATCCCCTTTGTCGCTGTATATATCAAAGGGGTGGCGTCCGAGAAAACCGAAATACAGGAGGTCGCAAAAAGTAAGTAAAGGGCGCCGTTACAATGCCAACACTTCTCAATGTTCATTTACTCTCACTATTCGCCAGTCTAATAAAAAGAAAAGGCAATGTGATGAAGTTGAGAAGAAAATTCTGGCGGCATTAGGGAAAACTGAAAGTCATCACCTTTCATTCGGCAAGGTTTTTTTGCCAACGATAGCGGACTTCAACGAAGTAGAAACTATTGACTTTCAGATGAGAGTGCTAGAGCTTATCCGCAATATTTAAAAAAAGGTTATCATCTACACGATTCGCCAGTATGACAAACTTACAATAAACTTCATCCACGATGCAGTACAGGCAAGAAGGCAACCAACCATTCCATAAAGACATACCACAGCAACCGTTTTACCAAACTCCAGCATTTCAGTATTCTTATCATGAGGCATTCATTCCAATCCAGCAATTCTCACATGACCAAAACACCTCACAACATCTTGGACCCCTGTGTCAAGTTACACAGGAACCTCAATCTCCTGCCCCTTCATCAGTCAATTCTCCATCCGAGTCTCAATATTCTGATATAGACTTTACCACTTTATAAAAAATACTCTTCACGAAAAAAAAGTATTTTTTTGAATAGTATTTTATGTTCATTCTTTCAATATTATAAGAAAATAGTTTTGTTTTAATTCTTACATTTTCGTTTTATATTGTTAGAGAAAAAATATTCTCAATAAAGCTTTTCTCACCTGATAGTTAAGCTAAGCATTTCTTTTGGACTGATGCAATTCCTCATTTTTATGTTTTGAGGCTGTAAAACTGGCTCTAATTTAGTATGTAATTCCGCAACAGACGAAACAGACATTAAAAATTAATTTAAACATTTTTTTTCGTCACTGCTTAATTCTTCATACAGAATTTGAAAGGCACGTGTTTGGAGCAGATGGTGTAGCCAATGTGCCCTCTTTCGATTACTTTGCTTCTTACGCTTTCTGTATAAATAACATTGAACCGCATTACGATCCATAATCGAGAACACCGAAACGTAGACTAAAGTTTTTCCATCAACACAAATCCGAACCTCATGAAATCCTTATTGGATTCTGTCCGATTCAAAACTTGACCGGCGAACCTGATAGTGTGAAAGAGGTCTGACATTCATAAAATCCTCAAATGACTAGATACGCAAAAGGCATCAGGGCCGGATAGAAAACCTGCCATCGTGTTAAAGAATAGCGCCAATGAACTAACACCAATTTTTCCCAGACTTTTTTATCTGTCTTACCGAAAAGGAAATTACCCATCTTCTTTGAAAGTTGCTCGAGAACAACCTGTTCCAAAAAATGGCATGAAAACATCACCCCAAGGAAGCCAATACGGCGGGCCCTGATATTACAATTTCTTCTTCCTCGTCAATCGAACTACTGGGTGTCTCGGTTAACAGCAATGTGTACTAGCATGACCACGTTGCTAATATCGCAAAATCAACATTGCAGATGCTTGGTGTGCTATTTCGCAACAAAAAACTGTATACACCGCAGCAGCTGCTCATGCTCTACAAAGTGCAAATAAGACCGTGCTTAGAATATTGCTCACACATCTGGAGTGCCGCACATAAGCACACCCTAAATGTAATGGATTCCATTCAGAAGAGAGCTGTGGTGGAGCTCGTCGGCGATCCAGAGTTGACCCGCGATCTGGATAGTCTGGAACACCGCAGAGATGTGGCCGAGATACCCCTGTTTTACAGGTATTTTTACTGCAGATATTCCCATGATTCAGCCCGCGACGCCCGTCAGACAGTCGCGACTACCTTTGTCTGGCATACTGCATTAATGTGGAACTCACCCCCAGGACATCTGTTTCCCTTCACTTACAATCTTCACCTATTCAAGAACCATGTCAATCAATATCTTCGCACACACACCGCTCGTCGAGTGCCATAGGATCACCGTTTAGTGTATAATAATATTATAATAAACATATTTTTGTTTCCAAAGCCTACTTGCTACGTTATAACCACCTACACGGATTAATTTGGAGATCACTTTTAGTGATTTTCTATATTAATAATAATATCTCCGTTTTAAAAAATGAGAAAGAGTTGCAATGTTAAAAAATATAAACATTTCATTTAAAATTTCCGAGGAAATCGGGAATATTTGGTAAGTTGACTAGCGGTTAAAGTAAGTCACTGAAAAATTATTTAAATTGCAGCAAATAGAGCAAAAAGGCTCATAAACGAGACCAAGCCAAAATTGAAATATTTGAATTTAAATTAAGAAAAGCTTGACATTCCCCACCACTTTATTTTAAGAGATAGAGCAAAAAATGCAAAGCAGGAAAGAACCCAAATATTATAAGGAATGAGGAGCACTAATTCTTACAATATCATCAATATTAGTTACCAAAAAAAAAACACAATAGGTATATGTATTGACCTAATATGCTTGCGC
>JAEQML010061587.1:0-25555 GCA_016904865.1 Pissodes strobi
AATATGAGAGGTGACAATATACATCCCTGGCGTACTCCTCTTAAGATTTGCACTTCCTCTGTTTTGGCATGGCTAATTCTAACGGAAGCTGATTGATTCCAGTATAAGTTCTTAATTATGCGTAGGTCTTTGCCGTCAAGTCCACTATCTTGCAGAACTTCCATCATTTTGTTGTGTTGAACTTTATCAAGCGCCTTTTGATAATCAATGAAACAAGCATACACCTCACAATTCATATCCCTGCAACGCTGGAAAAGCACCTGTACACTGAAAAAGGCGACTCTTGTTCAAAGTCCCTTTATAAAACCAAACTGTGTTGGCGATATCTGTTCTTCACAGAGTTTGTACAGTCTCCGATGTATGATTTTTAAAAATAATTTTAATAAGTGACTCATAAGGCTTATTGTTCTGTAGTCACTGCACTTTTTAGCCCCTTACTTCCTTGGGGGAACCATAAACTCCGATCTCAACCATTCTTTGGGTATTTTTCCACTGTTGTATATTTCATTGAATATGATAGTTAGTTCTTTTTTGAAATCCTCATCAAAAAGTTTGATAATCTCTGACTGCACCTCATCTGGACCAGCCGCTTTTCCATCCTTGAGGGTCAGTATTGCTGCCTTAACTTCATCTAAAAGGATGTTCGGTCCTGTTATGTCATTTGTTATTTGTTGTTCTGTTCTTGTGTCTGAGAACAATTCTTTCACGTAATCCCTTCCATGTTGATTTTATTTGTTCGAAGTCTACAATTATTTCGCCTTGTTCATTTTCCATTTTTCCTATTGATTTCTTCTTGAATTTTCCTGTTATTTCCTTCTTATATACACTAAATGTGTCGTGTTTTGATTGTGCTATTTCAATCTCTTTGCACTTGTTTTTGAGTTCTTGTTCTTTTGCTTCTCTGATTTTTCTCCTAATCTGGTTGTTGATGGATCTATATCTGTTCATGTCATTATTTATTGGTCTTCCTTCTTTCTTCCATTAATTTCAGTATCTCTTCATTCATCCAGGGTTTCCTCTTGTCTATATTTGCTATTAGTATCTCTTTCTTTATTGTTTTTGTGAGTTTGACTATTTTCTCTATTTTTTCCTCTACTTCTGAGCTGTTTTTTACATCCAATAAGGCGTTACTTATTAGGTTCATTGCCTGAGTTCTTACCTGCGGTTCATTGATCTTTATTCTATCATAAGTGGTTGTGCTTTGTTTTACTTTCACTTTGTTCCATTGTACCCTAAATTCTGCTACCAATAAATTGTGATCAGAGTCTATGTCCGCTCCCGGATAAGTTTTGGCCATTTTACAGCTCTTTCTATATCTTTGATTAACCATTATGTAGTCGATTTGGTTTCGTATGATTGTACCATCTTTTCCATCTTTTGGGGCTTTCCAGGCATATAATCTGCGCGGAGACATCTCGAAAAATGTGTTCATTATAACCGAATCGTTTTCTCCTGCAAAAGTACAGAGTTTTTCTCCACACGCATTTCTTACTCCAAGCCCATGGGGTCCAATATGGTTTCCTGATCTTCCTCTTCCCACTTTTGCATTAAAATCACCCATCATTATAAGTAGTTTTTTGGGGATTTTTCTGATGAAGGTGGTTAGTTAGTTGCTAATTCACTCTTTCCAAGCCATCCTCTCTCACCCGCTCCCTCTCTTGCGATTGTAGTCATTGCTTGTCTAGCTGCTCCTTCTACAACAATGTGTAGAAGTGCGGGGCCCACAATTGCCTCGATTGCTGCTGTTGGACAAGTTTTATTATTTATTTTCGATGGGTTCATTTCCAGCCCTACTGTTTGGCACCATTCTTCCGTTGCTTTAAATCCAGCTTGAATGAATTCACATAGTGTACCCTCAAACTTTCCTCTTGCTGTGATGACAATATCTTTGGCATACCCAACACAATGTAGGCCGAGGTCTGTCAGTATTTCCAGTAGTTCCTCCACCACTAGACTCCACATTAGTGGTGAGCATACTCCGGCCTGTGGCGAACCTCGTGTAGTGCTCACTTCAATAGTCTGATTGCCTACTGAAGTTTCTGCTGTCCTCGTGGCAACCATCTTACACATCCATCGACATATTGTGTCGCTCACTCCCCTTCTCCTTATTGCTTTCTTTACAGCCACGTGGGATGTATTATCCAAGGCTCCCGTGATGTCCAGGAGGCGCAGAGCGCGATTTCTTTCTTTCTTAGTGTTTCTTGTATCATGCTGGTCAGTTGGAGCAGTGCGGTCTCTGTGGACCTGCCCGTTCTCTATACATGCTGGCTTGCATTCAACGGCCGCATTTCTAAGGTAGTGGATTAATTGTCTTCTGCCTTCTCCATCGTCTTCAGTAAGAAAGACGTTAGGCTGATTGGTCTGAAGGATTTGGGGTCTCTCCCATCCCCATTCCTTTGGTATGTAGCCCATGACCATACTGCTTCTGGTGATATCTACAAGGTGTGGCATAACTTCTCTTTTTCCTCTTTGTAAGAGGGCTGGGAAGATTTCATCCACCCCTGGCAATAATTTCAGTTGTTCAAATGTATTCAATGCCCATTCGAGTCACCCAGCAGTAAGTCATCCCTAGTGGGTCGCCTTGGGCTAGCTACTTCTTCACTTAGGTTTCTTGGCTGACTACCCGGGAAGTGTATAAAAGGTATAGAAGTATAAATTTTAGCTGATTCAGGGACTCACTACATGATTAATGCAGATATGTACGTTTGGCAAGACAGATAATATCTCATCTATCGCAAGTCATTCTTCGCTTTGGCCACGCTCTTTCTTGTCTTCTATATTTAGAGTGAATAAAGTTAAATTAAACAATTAAAACTGAAATTAAGAAAATTTGCAAATAGTGATGCGTAGGCCAGAACGAGTTGTCGTCGAAAAGTGCAAATTAGGCCCTAGCTTCAATATAGGAGAGTAGGGGGCTTATTTAAGGAAACCCTTAGGCGCCATCAACTTTCAGACGACACAAGTCGGAAAATCCCCAAGTTGTAATATGGAACTCGTTTAAAATAATGCATAATAAACTCAGCGGCGGACGCCAGAAATTCACCAATAATAATAATAATAAATATAAACAATAATGAAACCAGAAGTTAATAATAAATAAAAATAAGAATAAGGATAAATCGATAGTTCAAAACGATTCAATTATGGAGTCAAATATACTTATTACTTACTTCCCTTTTGGAACACTAATACTAAAAGATAATTAAATGAAACAGGTAGATAGATAAACAGAAAATAGTCAATCATTGATCTACTAAAAGAAAACTAACACAATTAAACCATAAAATAAAGTTAAAAAAAAAACAAGACAAACAAACGGTTTGGCTTCCCCAGAGAGATATACCTTACGTTGGTAGGACCCTATGAAGGACTTGTTAACTGCTTAACGCCGAAATAGGTAGACTGTCTTAAAAGGTGGACGAGAAGAAGTAATAAATCCCATTAAGGAGCGAGGTAAAATCAACCAACAACTTCCATCCGGCACCAAACACTGCCACTGCAAATGGTTGACTGGTGTAGAGTGGCGCACACGAAATTTATCAAGTGGAGTTCCTCTAAAATCCCCACTTCAAAAACTTCGACTGGCCTATCGAAACACGACCTGCGTATTACATGTCTAACCCAACAATTTTTCTAACCAATCTCGAAAAAATACTCCAGGATTTTGACACATTTTTGACACACCAAAGCCTATTTTAATTAATTACACGAGCTAGCCAAAAGAAAATAACCATTTGACTCGAGTGACACGTACTTAAGTAAACAAAGTTAAAATTGCGTTTTTAAGGAGAGAGGAAAAAAAATTAAGAGTGGATACATTTAAACCAAATATCCCACGGTTTAAGGGTGACTATTCAGGCAGCTTCCAGGAGGAAACGGTCACATTCACTGAACACGAGGAACTGCACGCAGGAACACAAGAGACTTCCTCGATTGAAGAATGACTCTACAGGTAGCAGGAGTAAAAAGAGACCAGCAAGAAAAGCTTGACTCCTCAGTTCGTAGCCGAAAGAATTAAACCTGTCGGTAGGTCCCAGTGAAGGACTTGTTAACTGCTTAACACCGAAATAGCTAGATTGCCTCAAAAGATGAACGAGAAGCAGTACTAAATCCTATTAAGAAGCGAGATAAAGTCAACCAACAACTCCCATCTGACACCAAACACTGTCACTGCGAATGGCTGACCGGTGTAAAGTGGCGCACACGAAACTTACCAAATGAACTTCCTTTAAAATCCCCACTTCAAGAACTTCGACTGGCCTATCGAAACACGACTTGCGTATCACATGTCTAACCCAACATTTTTTTTCTCACCGATATCGAAAATAATAGTCCAGGATTTTGACATTTTAATTAATTACACGAGCGAGCCGAAAGAAAATAACCATTTGACTCGACATTTATTTAAAAAACACTTTCCCAGTTCCCGTGCTGTTAAAATCATCAAATTGCGACACGACACTCTATAATTAGTACGCGTTAATATCACTGCATAAAAGAAAACCGAGCCAATATCGATTTTAAATTTTAGGGAATATTTCATCTACCGTGCCGCAGGGTCACCAAACGAATAGATAATCTCATTTGGGTTGATAATCATGAAATGGTGAATTTAAATATTTAAATGAATTCTTTCATTGTACCGCAACTTGCCAACCTGCCGATTATTGGCATTGCAGTGAATAAATAAACGAACTCGAAAATCTGGCTCGTTACACTTTATAGAACCTAATCTAAAAAACGAATCGCAATATTACTGCAGACAATTGCTATTTCTTCCTGAAGTTATTGGAATAGCTTTTAGAATGTGGTTTAAACTACGTGGGTACATTGGGGAAAAATAGACCGCAGATCTCACGAAAGCTTTTGCCAGACCGAAAGTGTCCAGTCGAATCCTCGCTATTTGGTTTTACAGCACAAACTACCATAGTGTAATACGTCCCTAAACAAGAATTCTAATGCCAATGTTTACCTCTTGCGGTACGCGTAATAAATTACCGGTTGAGCGACAAGCGAATGAAAATAAACACTAAACAATGAGTTACTAAAATAACCAAAACATGATCACGTTCCGTTCACCCTTCCGAGTTCACTGGCAGGTAATATCTCCTCGCAATATCGTAGTTAAAATATGTTAAAACACCCGCGCTTGTGGTGGAATCGCAATTAGTATTTGAATACTCTGCTAATGGTAGAGTGAAGCTGATAAGCTTTTCACAAACAAGTAAGGCAACTACCAATTCTCAATATTTCTCGGCCCGCCAAAAGAGTGGACGCTTTGGCAGGAATATTTTGAAGACTTGTGACGTGTCTTGCAAAGCCTAATAAATTTCGTTTTCCTACCATATTCGGATTTTATTTAAAAATCATCACGTGCCTATATCAGAGAGCACACGTCTGGAAAAATACGAAAGAGGCTTATATCCAAATAATGGAAAAGAAGAATCTATATTGCTTTCAATTGTATGTGATATTTTATTTACTGCGCTTTCCCCAATCCACGATTAAGCTGGGAAGTAAATGCTTTTGAAATCGTATTGAACATACAATAATTTAAAATACCATCTGAACGATATTTCTTGCATTTTCTAAAATAGGAAATATTATGCATTTGAACTCGTATTGAACCAATATAGCTTTTAAGAAAGTTAGCTTTGGATAAGTCTCTTGAATACTCTTCAACGAATTTATCTTAAATTATTATCGCACATTTAACTGAAATCCTGGATATATTTTGAAATAAACCCATCTGGGTTTAGACTAGTCGATCCATTTAGGAAATTGCTTTTCAAAATTAAAGGAAACTTGTTCCGAACAATGGAAAGTTCGGTTTTTCATTGTCAGACTCAGTGGTTCAGCTTCAACATTTCAGCTAATTGAAAAGTCAAGATTTTTAGTCCTGGCTTTCTTATAAAATGAGTGATCGGTAATAAGAGCTCGAAGTTATTCTAATTATCGCGACAAGCGATTGAAATTGTTATCGTTTGTGCCACGTTCTTCGTTAATTTCTAATTATAGTTATTAATTTATTTTGGGCTCAAATTAGAAGAATCTGAGAGGAACTAGAGTTAATCTTTAATTACTAATAATTCCCTGTTATAAAACAAGTAAAGCGAACGAAAATAAATACTAAATAATCAGTTACTGAAATTACCAAAACATAATCATGTTCCGTTCACATTTCCGAGTTCACTTGAAGGTAATATCTACTAGCAATATCACTTGAACGTAATATCTACAAGCAATATCGCAGATAAAACACCCGTGGTCGTTATTCAAATGTAAAAATATCCTTAATACCTTAAATTAAAATGGCCACATACTAATGATAAGGTTTTAAGATAAGAAAGGAACAACAGGAAATGACAAAACCAGCATCATTTTGAAATATACAAATAGCGACTAGAATCTCAACTAACTAACCCAAACTAAAATTTGTAAAGCATTTCAGTAACATAATGGCACAGGGGAGTTTGTGGCTAGACATGGCGGAGGTGAGGGCGTGTCATGGTTTGGTCAGACTAGAGAATCGCATGATATTTTGTACTCTTTTTCTTTTATAAAATTGTAAATAATTTCATTATTTCGCCCTTTGTCCTTAGGATTTCTACATTCTTAATAGGCGCACCATCACCTAGACTGCCTCAAAAGGTGGACGAGATAGAAATACTAAATCACACTAAGGAGCGAGATAAAATCAACCAACAACTTCCATCCAACACCAAACACTGCCACCGCAAATGGCTGACCGGTGTAGAGTATGGACTTCCTCTAAAATCCCCACTTACAAATACAAATAGCTTTATTAATGTTAAAATACAAAACAGTATTTACACAGGTCAAAAAATAAAAGGCACCCCAATATGCATTAACATACTTTAAAACTAAATATTCATAAGGATTAAAATCTAAAATACTGACACATACATACTAAAATGGTCAACACTGAACAGAGATTAGAAAACAGAAACATTAAAATCTATAATTTAAAAAATCGTCAGAACTATAAAATGCATTATCCAATAAAATCTTCTTGGCTAAAGTCTTGAAAGCATTAAGAGGCAATGAATTAAACTACTAGGCAGTACATTATAAAATTTTATTGCGAGGTAACCCGGACCATTCTGACACCTTCTTAGACGACAATATGCAGGAACAAGCATATCCTTCTGTCGCGTGCCATAACTGTGGACTTCACGGTGCGCCCTATACACATCCTCGTTCTTCTTGACATGCATGAGATTCTCCAGAATATATTGGGATGGAAACGTCAGGATTGCAAGATCCCTATAGGACTGCCTACAGTCATCCCTAAAGCCCAACCTCCCCAAAACCCGAACTGCCTTTCTCTGAAGCCCAAACACTCTATCAGACTGTGCAGCATGACCCCAAGCCAGTACTGCATATGTCATCACAGAGTGAAACAGTGCATGGTATGCTGTTCGCAGGGTATCAACAGAAACGCATTCAGCAAGGCTGCGCAGTGCAAATAAAGCACTCCCAAGTATTCCACAAACCTTATCAATATGACAGTCCCACTTAAGAGATGAGTCAAGATGCACCCCCAAAAATTTTACTGAGGTTATGTTTTTATTTGTTGTTCCTGTATCTCTCAGTGCAAATAACATCATCTTTGTCTTTTCCTCATTCAAAAGCAACCCGCTCGCATCGAACCAGTCTCTTACAGTTGATTGTGCAGACCCCAAGCCCACTATAGCCTCATCCCTAGAGCCCGCTGACAAGGAGATGGTTGTGTCATCCGCAAGGAAGGTGTAGCTATCCCTGAAGTTGCTGGAGGGATTATCATTGATGAGTATCAAAAAAAGAATTGGCCCCTGGGCAACACCTATATCAACACTCCTCTCTGCAGACGACACTGTCCCCTCCCTGACAGTTTGAACTCTATTAGACAAGTATGAACGAATAAGTTCTATGCTATTCGCATTAAATCCATAAGCTTACATATCAATAGGTTGTGATCTACACAATCAAACGCCTAACTCATGTCACACAGCAACACTGCACTGTACTGTAGGGTCTCGAAAGAATATAAAATTCTTGAAATTAAATCCAATATGGCTAATACAGTGTTCCTGCCCCCACAAAATCCATACTGGCCCGCAGAAAAGCACCCATGCCTCTCAAAAAATTCCACCATCCTCAGAGCCATTGGCTTTTCAATGACCTTGGAAACTATTGGCAGAAGAGAAATTGGTCTATAATTGGAAGCACAGCTTTTATCGCCATGTTTGAAAACTGGAACAACCACAGCTCTCTTCATAATGTCAGGGAAAATACTCTCCTGAAGACAAAGATTAATTAATTTGGCAAGCGGAATAATGATTAAGTTTTTTATTGTTTTTAAAAGTTTCACGCTCAGACCAAAGACATCAGTGCTGGCTGGGTTTATTTTTCATGTGTTGAATTATATCTCTGACATCATTGTATGAGACCTCAAGGAAACCAAAATCTGCATCAGGTAATTTCATGTTATTAAAGTTCTTAAACGGAGTGTGATTATTTTTAGGAATATGTGAGATCAAGTTGCGAGCAATATTACTGAAATATTGATTAAAATCGTCAGGAGAGATACCCTTTTCAACAATCGTATTTCTGGTCTTATTGATAATGTCCCACATAGCTTATTGGGGATTTTTTGCTGAACCAATGACATTGTCATTTGTTTGAACTCTTGACGCTTAGATAGCATTCCTATAAGTTTTCCTGAAAGATTTATAGCTTTCAATATCAGCAGGTCGTTTGTACTGCCGACTTATTTCCCTCCTCAAATGATCGCGTATACCTCTCAAATTCTCAGTGAACCATGAAATTTCCCTAGTTGGTTTGATTTAGAAAAATAAGTTTTTTGAGGAAATGCTTTCAAATAAGATATTTCTAAAGCGTGCATGAATTTAGTGAACTTCTGGTTGACATCCATGTTTTGGTCTTTTATGAAATCGAAAGAGGCTTTCACTATGAGATTGTAAAACCTCAATAGACCCACCTGTGTAGGCCTGCATATCCTGGTCTCCTCTACAGGAAGAGGTCTCCCAGTAGATGCCCTGAATGTCAGCAGCTGTGATCTGTAATCAGAGAGATCCAGCTCGATGTTCTGAGCAGACAGGCCATCTGTAGAAAAATTGATAAATGCATTGTCTAGACATGAATCTAGTCTTGTTGACTCAAATATGGTTCGCTCAAAGCCAAAACCTCTCAACAAATCACAAAGCGGGACTGCATCCCTCTGTACTGTACCAAAATGCACATTGAAGTCCTCAGTTATAATTATTTTTGTTATACTTGCCTATTTTTAATAGAAGATCTTCCATACCTGTCAAGAATATGTCTGGGACTTGTAAACTACAACAACACATAAATCAAAGTACTGCATATAAACGCTACAAATCTCTATACATTTCTCTATATTCAGACATAAAACACTTTCAATGGACAAACAGTTTAAAACATTTTGTGTATAATATTGCTCGCCACCACCTGAATGGTTTTTCCTTGAGAAATTTCCAACACATTTATAATCTGTCAGACTTGTATTCTTCATCTCGACTTCTTCTAGCCAGTGCTCTGTCAGGCAGACAATATTAACATTTTTGTCAATGAGGAAAGCTTCCAGCTGCCCCTTCTTGTTCCTGAATGAACGTACATTTGCAGGAAGCAAACTTGGGTTCTGATATTTCTTACTGCTCGTTGGTAGTTCTGAGGGTTGGGCAGTGGTTGTGGCGTTTGTGTTAACCCAGAGTTTTCCTGTGTTGAAAGGCTACCCTGCGCTGTAGGTTCAGAAAATGGTTAACATATGAACCATTCGGCCATATCTCTGACAAAAGGAATTCACTTCTTTGCTCTATAGGAACTCCGAGTTTGAAGGAGCTTTTCTGGTGGTCTTTCCTTTGTTTCATATTTTCACACACCGCCTTTTCAGAGAGATTGTTTTCTTCTAGATGCTTCATGATATCCTTTGTTTCTATTTTGGATCCAATCCAGACAGAAAAATCCAGGCTATTTTTGGAGCAGCGACAAGGCTACAAGAATTTTCATTTGTACCTCTGACAGGATTTGGGCGACCTATTTTAGGTTTTAGCTTTTTATTACTATTGACCAAAATCCAATCATTTGTTGACCTGTCACTGATCTCATCCTGCCAAGTCTTCTTTTTCGATGGGTTGTTTGGTGAGAGCTGGTTTATTGGCATTATTTTCCGCATCCGTCTTGAGACTGGAAAGCTCAGCCGTGATGGTTGATACCATAGTCATGTTTTTATCTACTATCTTCTCGCCATTATCATTTGCAACCGACTTCAGAGTGGAACGCTTTTGCGACGTTGCCACTTGCTTATGGGCGATGTTTTGTTTTGAAGATTTTGGACTTTGCACCTTGTTTCTCATATGTATAGTTTCTTCCAATTTCTTGGTTCTTGTTAACAAAAGCTCATGTTTTTGTTCCAGATCTACATATTTCTGCTTTATCTCTTCGTACATCTTTTTTAATTGCAATATTTCATTCTGGAACTCATCATCACTTTGTAGGTTAGAATCCTCGTCGTCGACAATATGCTTACAAGCAGTCATTTTAGCCCTGCTTGCGTGCTGCAGACATGTTGGGTGGAATCTATTATTGCACTTTTACATTTCACAGACGACACTACTTTTTTATCACAGTGGAAACCCTGAATTTCCACTTTTTTCGCGGAGGAATTCGCGGCAATGTTATCACTAGCCATGTTGCCACATTGCTTCAAGTCGACTGGCCTATCGAAACACGACCAGCGGATCACATGTCTAACCCAACATTTTTTCTAAGCGATATCGAAAATAATAGTCCAGGTTTTTGACATTTTAATTAATTACACGAGCTAGCCGAAAGAATGGTTGGATTACATTTGTGTGTCGATCAATATGTTTAGAAATAAATTGAAAATATTGACTTTGTAGTTGTAGCTTTAGTATTAGGCCACCTTTAGTGTTAATAATGTTTTGATTCTTGGATGTATAAGATGGTGTAACCGTGGTTTCACGGTTCGATCAGCTAAAATGACCTATCGGGACTAATAGCCAGCTTTCCAAGCGACTCCCATAAGGAAACGTACATGCTCGTTGGGCACAATGGACTTCAACTAACAGAAGAAACCCTGTAATGAACTAGGCCGCGTCAAAGGATGGACGAGACAAAGCGTCCGACACAGGTAGTGGAAAATCTCAGCTATGGAACTGAGTCTAGGCACCAAATCAATAGCACCAAAGTTAATTGGAATAGATAACGCTTGGGTAAAAAATCACCGCAAGGCTATTTCAGAAAACTATACTACGAGAACGCCATCACTGCCAGCCACAATGGCTGACTTTTGAAGAGTGGCCCTTATTCGATTTCTATCGATGGAGAGGATATAAAACAGACTACGCGCAGCCTCCACTGGATGTTTATTTCCAAAATTTAAACTAGCCAAGCCCCTACGAATCTTAAGCTACATGTCACATATAACCAAGACTTTCCCGTCAATATTTGAAATATTCAGTCAAGATTTTGATCTGACAAATCCTACTTAACTTAAATAAAAATACCCTCGGCCCCAAGAGAATAAGTACTCAATTATTTTTCCATTATTTTACTAAAACGTGCTTTCTAATTAATGGCAGGGTTACTAAAAACTCAGTCCAAGTTTTCCGGTAATTTCTGCTGCATAATAGAAAATTAAGCAATAATGAAACAATATGGCATTTTATGATGGTGTAAGCCCATAAATTTTTCATTAGGCTCTATTGATTAATTATCCCAAAATGGCATATCAGGAGTTTTCCTGTTTTCACACAATAAAATCTCTAATCAACCATGGTTCTTCTGGAAAAACTTAACAAATTCAAGGATAAAGTTTGAATTGCTAAATTAACATCGAAAAACATTTCCGAAAATAAATATAACTGTAAAACAGCAAGAACCAACCATCTAGTAACTAATTCAACAAGGTCTAATTGCAATACATTAGAATTAAGATCCACCGCACCTATACAAGGTATGTATTTCATAACATTGAGGAATCGTGAGACCATTTAGGCAAAAATCTTAAGCGAGCTTAGAGTTATTGGTAAGCATGTTCTGAAAACAGAATTAAAGTTCAAGCTTCTGAGGCTCACTTAATACTAAATATTTACTTTTATTTAAGAGTCCCCTTCACCCTTTTCGGAGGACAACGAAATAAAAGGATATTGTCGAAGCAGATGACCAACCCACTATGGCGAGATAAGAATGTAAACTTGCTTTCTAATTAACTCATGCACTGACTAATAATTACGAACCAAGGATCCGCCCGACTGCGACTCACGGCAAGGCTACTAAAAACTCGATCCAAGTTTTCCGGACGACATCCAAGATTCAAACCAATGAATTTTTTTTATTTCCCCTGTTTTCTCATTCCACTAAGCTGTATTACCGCACCGATAGGCATGCTCTATAATCTTTGGTATTAATCCATAAGAAGCAGTTCTAAAAGCAAAAATTTATAAATCTCGGAACGATGGCATCATGGTTCCGAACACACATTACTAGAACTGGTCTATCGATCGTCATAATGCGCTTTCTACGTTAAGCGTAAAGGAAATCGTCAAATCAGGATGTCATTTAGCATGATTCCTGAAATTTTAGACGAAAAAAATAAGGCTACATAATGGAAAATTAATCAAAACCGAAACAATATGGCATTTTATGATGGTATAAACCCATTAACCCTTCATTATGCTGTAATGACTACAAGATGGGGTAAGGTTAATTATTATACTTTTTCACACATTAAAAGCTCTAATCAACTGCATTTCTTTTAGAAAATCTTAAGAAATTCAAGAAAACTACAAGGAAAAAGTTTGAATTACTAAATGAATATGGAAAGACATTTTCGAAAATCAATATAACCAAAGAACAGCAAGGACCAACCATTTAGTAACTATCAACAAAGTCTAATAATTGCAATATATTAGAATTAGATTCCACCAAACCTATATTAGGTATGTATTTCATAAAATTAAGGAATAATGAGGCTATTTAGGCAAAAATGTTAAGCGAGCTTACTGTTGCTGGCAAGCATGTTCCAAAATAAAATTAAATTTCAAGTTCCTGAGACTCACATAATATTAAATATTTTCTTTTATTTAAGGCCATCATATGTGTGATCCCCTTCACTCTTTCCGGAGGAAAACGAAATAATAGGATATTTTCGAAACAGATGGCCAAACCACTATAACGAGACGAGCATGTAAATCACTCGATTTTACCGTAATTAATTAGAGAAGAAGTATTATATCATGTAATGTGACCAATCATATCATTCTTATGTGTGTAATTATTTCAAAATTTAACCCTGTTCTCAAGAGCTATTTCGACATCCGAGATTCATACCAATCATGTTCTTGTTTTTCGCTGTTTCCTCATTCCAGTATTAATCTATGAGAAGCAGTTCCAAAAATGAATATTTATAAATCTCGGATCGATAACATCATAGTTCGCAGCACACATTACTATAACTGGTCAAAATGCATTTTCTACGTCAAGCGCAAAGCAAAACGTCAAATCAGGACGTCAATTAGCATGATTGCTGAATTGTCAGATAAAGATAAAAAATGAGGGCTACATAATTGAAAATGAATCAAAACCGAAACAATATGACATTTTATGATGGTATAAGTCCATAAATCTTGCACAATGCAGTACAGGCTACAAGATGAGGTAAGATTAATTATTCCAAAATGGTATATCAGGAGTTTGTTTCTATGGTTGTTTTCATCTTTTTCCACACATTAAAAGCTCTAATCAACCCCGTTTCTTCTAGGAAAGCTAAAGAAATTCAGTAAAACTAAAAGGAAAAAGTTTGAATTACTAAGTGAACATTGATAGGCATTCTCGAATATAACTAAAGAATAGCAAGGAAGAACAGCCTAGGAACTAAATAAACAAAATTTAATTGCTCAAAAAAATACATTGGAATAGAATCCACCACACTTATACTAGGTATTTATTTTATAAAATTTTAGGCAACAATCTTAAGAGAGTTTAATGTTGCTGGCAAACATGTTATGAAATCAGAGTTAAAGTTCCAGGTCCTGAAATTCATTTAATACTAAATATTTACTTTTATTTAAGGCAAACACATATGTGGTCCCCTTCACCCTTTCCGGAGGACAACGTAATAAAAGGGTATTGTCGAAACAGATGGCCAAACGACTATAACGAGACGAGAATATAAATCAATGGATTTTAAAATAATTAATGAGAGAAAAAGTGTTGATGATATTGTTGTGACCAATCATCATCACCATTTGTATGCCTTTATTTCAAAATATATCTAATAAAACTAAGTTTTTCTTACAACCTGTTCCCACGAGCTATTACGACATTCGAGATTCATACCAATCATGTTCTTTTTGATTTTCTTTGTTTTCTCATTCCAGTATTAATATTTATAAATCTCTAATCGATATGGTTCGGAACAAGCATTACTAGAACTGCGCTTTCTACGTCAAGCGCAAAACAAGACGTCAAATGAGGATGCTAATTAGTATGATTCCTGAAATGTTAGATTAAAAACAAGAAATTAGTTAAAACGAAGGTTACAAATGGAAAATTAGTGAATATGGAAATAATAAGGCATTTTATGATGGTATAAACCCATAAATCTTTCATTATGCAATCATAATTACAAAATGAGGTATGGCTAATTATTCCAAAATAGCATATCGGGATTTTCACACACCAAAAGCTCTAATTAACCGCGTTTCTTCTAGGAGACCTTGAGAAATCCAAGAAAACTAAAAGGATAAAGTTAATGAATTACTAAATCAACATCGACATGCATTCCCGAAAATCAGTATAACCAAGAGGCAGCAAGGATAACTATCTAGGAACAAATTCAACAAGGTTTAATGGCAATACATTAGAATTATAATCCACCACACCTATAGTAGGTATGTATCCGATAACATTGAAGATGACAACACTGTGAAGGCGCTTTTTGACAGTCAGGTCATGAATTCTAAAAATCCATTAAATGACACAAATGACAGTCCCATTGACAAACCAAATGACAATTCAAACAAAAACTTAACCAATGAGGCTCCTGACAAAAATGAATGGAAAATCGTTACAAATAAAAAGAATAAGAAAAAGTCAACAATAACTCAAATGGAACAACGGCTTTACGCCCTGAACCAGTGAGGGGATTAAAAGAAGCAGAATGCATTCTTAAGGTGGCACAGAAAATGGCAACCCTATTTGTCTCCGGGTAAGATCCAGATACAGGGGACAAAACCATTTTGGAATATCTCAAAGGCCAAAACCTTAATGATAAGTGCATATGTGAAAAAATTAAAACCGTCAAACAGAATAAATACAGCTCCTTCAAACTGTCAGTTCCACTGAAACAGAAAAATGTGTATATGTCTGCATCTTTGTGGCCAAAAGATATGGTTGTAAATTATTTTCAAAACCTACAGCGCCAACCTCAAATGGCCAGAACGCATTCAAGGAGGCAGCAGAACACCTAGTCCATGTGTTGCACATAAATACCCGCTCGGTGAGAAATGAGGCTGAACTTCTTGAAGCTTTCTTGGAACAAACAAATTTTAACATTGTTTGTCTGTCTGAACATTGGCTTAAGTTTGAAGAAGCAAGAGTATTGCAGATTGGTTCCTACAAACAGGCCAGCATCTACTGCTGATCAACCTATATGGGTGGAGGTGTGGCTATATAGGTTAAGAGTTGTTTGAATGTAATGATGTATGATGTTAATAAGTATTGTGTAGAAAAATGCTTTGAATGTTGTGCTGTATTTGTTAATGATTTTATTTTATATATTTTGACAATTTATAGAGCCCCTTCGGGGAATTTTGAAACATTTTTAAATTTATTGGAATCAGTCTTGAATAAAATGGCTGTTAATAAGAATGTTATACTAGTTGGAGATTTTAATGTCCATTTTAATACAACGCAGCCGGAGGCTCTTTGCTGGCAGGAAGTTCATCTACTCCATGATCTACCAACTAGCGAATGCATTATAAAAAAAGTGTGTAGGCCATTGACACAAAAAGGTATGTCAGCTTTCTTTGGTTTGGTTTCTTCGTATTACTGGAGCTTTGTTACTGATGAATGTGTGAATGTCAATCAAGGCTTTGAAACATTTTTGCGGAATCTGGAAAAAGCATATAAACATTCTTTTCCTGAAAAAACATATAAGGTCATACAAAACAAGATAATTAAATGGTTTGATGAGAAACTAAAATCAATGCGTGATCATCTACAGCTTCTAAGTGAATTATCTCGTCAATATGAAAGTCGAGATATCTTCGGCCTAAATGTCAAGCTGATCAAATCAATTAAAAACATAATCATTAGCCCTCTTACTAAACTAATTAACCGATGCCTGAAGGAAAATGTTTTTCCTGATGTACTTAAGGCTGCCAAAGTGATACCTATTTTTAAGAAGGGTGGTCCTGAGAAGCCAGAAAACTATCGACCTATATCCTTGCTGCCAATAATTTCAAAAATCTTTGAGAAATGCATAGCCACCCAATTGATAAAAATTTTTGATGAAAATAACTTATTTACTTCATACCAGTTTGGATTTAGAAAGGACAAGAATACTGTTAGGGCAATCTCTTTTATCCATGATTCTTTTAATAACTTAGGGTTCAGCAATGTCTTGTTCTGTGACTTAAGCAAGGCATTTGATTGTGTGCCACATAATATCTTACTGCATAAACTTGGCAAATATGGCTTTAATAGGAACAATATTACCCTTCTTAGGTCCTATTTGGCGGACAGGGAGCAGGTTGTGAGTGTGGGTGGGGTGTCATCAGTAAAAAGTAGTATTACTATAGGGGTTCCCCAGGGATCGGTTTTGGGACCTATACTATTTTTGATCTACATAAACGATCTGCCATCTAAAGAACCAACAGGTAAATTTACTCTTTTTGCTGATGACACAACAGTAGCATGTAGGGGCAGGTTCTCTTGAGACCTCAGAACTTGAGATGAACATTTTGCGAAGTCCAAGACTGGTTTAACATGAACCTACTACATCTTAACGCTGACAAAACGGAAAGGGTCGTTTTTGCTCTAAGACAAACTAATCTACCAAGGGAGACCACAGTAAAATTTTTGGGTGTTCATCTAGACCCTCTTCTTTATTGGCACTCACACAGTGATGCAGTGGCGGCAAAACTGAGGTGTACAATATATGCCCTACGTTGCCTTGCTGGTTGCTCCTCTGATAGTGCCTTGAGAACTGCAAATTTTGGACTGTATCACCCTGTGAAAACACATGCCATTTTGGTATGGGGTCATGCTCCCCAAGTAAAGAGGTTGTTTGCTCGTCAGAGAAGGACAGTTAGAGTTATTGGCAGATTGGGTTACAGGGATGACTGTAGACATGTATTTACAACTATGGGTATACTCACCTTACCATCGGTTTATATCCTGGAAAACTTTCTGTGGGTGCAGAGGAATAAAAGCCAATATCAGGTGCATGGAGATATCCATAATTATGAAACTAGAAGCCGAAACAAATTGGTTCCAATTTTCCAGAGGCTGACAAGATGTCAGGGGGGCCCTGGGTGTCTGGCTGTTAAACTATACAATAAACTACCAACCAATTATACTGAATTGCCTTTACTACATTTTAAAAATAAAATAAAACAAATTCTAATAAGAAATGCATTTTATATTTTTAGTATTTATTTTAATCTTTATAATTTTCAATATGATTGTGTACAAAATATTTTAATATCTGTCTAGTTTAGTGTCTATTTTAGTTTTAAGCTCCTGCAACTCACTTAGTACTTTTATTTAAGACAAACAAATGTGTGACCACCTTCACCTTTCCGGAGGACTAAAACAACAATAAAGGGATATTGTCAAAACAGATGGTCATACAACGAGACGGGAATGTAAATCACTGGATTTTATCGTAATTTATTAGAGAAGTAGTATTATATATACCATATAACGTGTCCAATATATGATAATATCATTTAATCAATATTTAAACAAATTCCCGAATTCTTGATAGGATGATGAATGAAAAACAATTCAGATAACAAAAATGGTGAATAAATTCTTTAATAGTAGAATGTAAGATGAGACCCCCAATTTTTTTTATAAGATAATTTGCGATTTCCGCGTAGGACGCATGACACAAAACACAGGCCGAAGCATTTTTAAATAAAAAAAAATAATAATAACTTTCACTTGACGTTCAAGAACTTTGCTAATCTACAATGATAAAGCTATTGATCACCATTACAAAAAAAAAAAACATTTTTAATAACAGAATGTCCAGTAATAAATTCACTAGAATAATCTATAATAATTTACTAATTTATACATTTTTCAATCTAGTTTTACCAGTTGCAAATATTTCAGATTTAAGTATCTAAGTATCTTATTTGGACAACTATTCAACGATTTTACCTCAGTGCATTTTAAAGTTTTAATTAACCAAGTATCTCTGGAAATACTCGGAAATAAACCCGTGTGGTTGTAGTCTAGTCTTTCCAACCCCGACATTACTTTTCGAAAGCGATGGAAACTTGTTCCGAAGGTCCGGCTTTTATTATCGATTCAGTGGTTCAGTTTAATTAATACATATTGATTTTTGAAGTATTCAATCCATATGAGCATATTCTAATTCCACTGTGTATATGTAAAAAGCACACTAGGCTTGCTACATTACATAAAAAAAAATTGACAGAAAAAATGGTTACTTGTTGTTTAAGAAGCATATTGCACTTATAGAATATACAAACAACTATTGACGCATTGCCAAAGCTATTTATCATTATTATCAAATAATATAATTTATAACAATTATAATATTAAAAAAAGCTAATTAGTATTTCAAATAAAAGATGCTAAATATATACAGAGCTACTGAATGACGTTATTCTCGGATATGCAGGGTGATCTATTTAGTTGTGGTAAACCAGAGCTTTTAACGAGTCACTCTGTGCATAATTTTAAGTATTTGGATTCTAGCTGTAGCATCTAAACGGTTTTATATTTATTGGGGCCCAGAAATACGCTCTGAAAGCCAAAATATTTATTAAAGCTGAACCTCTTTTTCAAACATGGAGATTTCAGGGTTAAAACCTAAAACTCCTGAAAACAAGCCCCGATTATTTAGACATGGAAGCTTAGAAGAACAGAAAGGGAATCTGAATTAGCGCCTGCACTATATAGAGTAAATGACAATCAGAACTTCCTGAACCGAATGAAAATCTGGACGAAATTGTTGATAAATTTTCCATAGATGATCCAGAAAGTAAAGTAACAGACGAACAAAAAATTTGGTATCGAAATAAAACATGTCGAGAAGAAAACCACTCCTAAAGAAATGAAATCGAAGAAACGATCCATTAATGGTCTTGAAATTAGGGCGCCTCCAACTCAAAAATTCGCTGTGAGAAATTGGAAATTAAAAGAAATAATATTGAATTTGGGAATTAAAACAACAAATGCACTCGTGAATGTCAAGCGTCACGATGAGGGATCCAGGAACTCCACAGGAAATACCAGGACGTGATGGCTTCATAAAGTCGAACAGCAACCTTACCAAAGATATTCAATCTTCTTTCGTTTCTTAAATTACCTTATTAAATCTGTATTATGATCAGAAAATCCAAATTATCAGATACTACAAGTTCATCAAGTAGGTATCTAACCAGCAGTGAATTTAACCCTTAATTGATCGCGCAGGATCAATGTGACCCCACACTGCATTATTTCCCGAATAATTTTAAAACTGCCCTCCTTCGCCTTACCTTCTCAACTAAACGTCCTATAGAGGTACCTGCATTCAGTATCGATGTAAGACTTGTATGGCACATAGTGCGTCATGCCATGAACTTTTTGACTATTTGGGGACCAATCTCTAACCATTGGGGAGATTCTTGTCTTATTTTCATCACTTATTAGAAATGAGTTTTGGAGCTTTTACCTATAGAAGATGGTTTTCGTTTTGGGAGCCAATGCAAATAGGAAGGGGGCATGTGTAAACTAATGATTCTGTTATAAAAATAGCATTTGGTCTGAAGTTTGGTACTTGGCTTTGGAAGGCAAAAAGACGATGAAGATGCGCACCATTCCAGAAGTATTTAAAAAGTATCGAATATGACAAACCTTGAAAGAGTTAGAAGTAACAGAGGTTGTAACGTATTGAATTTGGGGACTTTTGGGACAGTTAATGAAAAAATAACAGATGGAAATATAGAATTACCAATTATTACAACAACGGAAGCTGATTATGATCGACCATATATTGGGGCAGCACCAGCAGTAAATGATGCTCCTAACGATTTCGTCCAGCAGGAAAATGCACCTTCGCCTCGGTTGTAGAGCATGAAGCTTGAAAGAAGGAGAAAAGCAGTGTTTCTAAGTCTTAAACAGGGAAAATGCAGTAGTTAAAGACAATAGACGTAATATGAAAATCGAGGAATGAACCAACGATTTTATACAATATTCTATTGATGAAAATCTCCTTATTGCGCAACGTGTGGACGAAATATCTCATTATTTAGAGTATATCTAGTAATGTAAACTCTAATCCGATTATCAATCCCTGTTACGGATCTGCAAGAAATATCTAGACGCCCCAGCCAAACATTCAACAGGCGTCGCGTCACCGAGCGTCTGTTTGTGCCCGACTGCCACGCGAATAATACGTACGTGCCGAAAACATCTGGAAACGCGCGATAAACGTGTTGATTTTCACCCGAAGTAATCGGCGGAAAAAAGAGTTTTATATTTGAACTTCATTCAGGCCATTAAATCTTTGTGTAAGTATTATTTTGTGTGATGTTTGTGTGTAATATTTTATATAGTAATAAATTTCGTTGAGTTGAATAATAATAATAAATAATATAAAATTTATTATAATAGTCATGTATGTAACTAGTGCGAAAAAGTAGCATTTGTGTCATAGTAGGATATTTATGAAACAAGTTGCATATTTAGTCTGAGTTTAATTTAGTTGAAGAAGAAACAGAAACATGTCCCTTAATAAAAGTTAGAGAAAATGGAAAGTTCATATAAAATACTTTGTATAACACAATTTCTTTGGGGCTTAAACTCTACGCTTTCGGCTACACAATGCGGAAAACCGCAACTAAATATCATGGTTCTTATTTAAAATATTTAACTTTGAATTCTCACTACAAAACTCATTACGAAAAATAAATATATCTCTCTAAATAAAGGTTAAAGAAAATTAAAAATCTTATATAACACTCTGTATAACCAGTTTGCTTGGGAGTCCCAATGATGCTCTAAAGTCTACGTCTTCGGCTACTCAATGCGGAAAGCCGCAATTAAATATCATAACATTCTTATTTAAAATATTTAACTTTGAATTCTCACTATAAAATCACATGTTAAATTTTTCTTTTTTTATAACACTATTTTATCATTCATTTAAAATGTATTACCGTTTATTTGTTAAGCATGTGATTTCCAATATCCCAGAAAAATCATGCTCAGGAGGTATAAGAACATGCGCTATATAGTTGAGGAAAAACAAACATATCTCCTTAAATAATAGTTAGAAAAAATGAAAAATCTTATATAACACTCTGTATAACAGTTTTGCTTTGGAGTCCCAATAATGCTTTAAAGTCTTCGCTTTCGGCTACAGAATGCGGAAAACCGCAAGTAAATGGCATAATTTTTAATTAAAATATGACTTTTTATAACATTATTCCATCATTCATTTAAAATGAATTATTATTTATTTTTTATGCCTGTGATTTCCCATATTCCAGAAAAATGGTGTTCACCAGATATAAGGGGAAAAACATATCTCCCTAAATAAAAGATAGACAAAATGAAATATCGTATACAACACTATATATAACAAGTTTGCTTTGGAGTCTCAATAATGCGTTAAAGTCTAATCTTTCGGCTACTCAATGAGGAAAAGCGCAATTAAATATCATCTAATTTTTATTTAAAATATTTAACTTTGATTACTCACTAGAAATTCACATGTTAATTGTCCTTTATTTATATCATTATTTATAGCATTATATATTATCGTTTATTTACTATGCATGTGATTTCCCATATCCCAGAAAAATAATGCTCACGAGGTATAAGAACATGTGCAATACAGGTGAGGGGAAAACAAACACATCTCCCTAAAGAGAAGTTGCAGGAAATGAAAGGATCTTATATAACTCCTTGTATAACAAGTTTGCATTCATGTTTTACCTACGCCTTACATTCCACGCTTTCGGCTACATAATGTGGAAAACCGCAACTAATATTTATTAAAATGATTTAACATCGAATTTTCACTGCAAATTCACATATCAAAACTTCCTCATTTATTACGTTATATTGTCATTCATCTAAAATATATTATCGTTTATTTGTTATGCATGTGATTTCATATATCCCAGAAAAACGATTCTCACTAGGTATAAGAACATGCGCGATACAGTTGGGAGAAAAACAAACACATCCTCGTAAACAGAAGGTACAGGAAATGAAATGATCATAGATAACACCTTGTATAACAGATTTGCTTTGAGGTTCCGACTAGGCTTTAAATTCTTCTAGGCTTTAGGCTTCATAATGCGAAAAACCGCATCTAATATTTATTAAAAATATTTAACATTGCAGATTCACAGGTCAAATTTTCCTCACTTATAACTTTATTTTCCCATTCATTTAAAATATGTTATCGTTTATTTATTATCCCATATTCCAGAAAAATGTTGTCCACCCAATTTAATCAATCAATCAATCAATCAAATATGCTCTATTGTTTAAACATTACATATGTCATTATCAAAGCGGTCCTAAGTCTAATACTTAATATAGTTAGAGAGATAAAAAAAAACACTAAATACAAATATAACACTTACACGTAATATAGGACATAAATAAACACAAAATCAAATTTGCACATATTATATACCTAAAGGAAGAAAAGAGAATAAAATAGATGTGAAAGTCAGCATAAGTTAAAATTGATAATCATACAAAGAATACAAGTAAGATAAAAAATGTTTACAACACAAAACGATCCCACTATGTTTCCATGCCACCTAGACAGAGTCTGCAAAGTACTCATTTAGCGAGCAGTAAGCCTTTTCAATGAGAACCTCCTTTATCCTTCTTTTATATTCAGAAAGGTATGTAGACCCCCTTGCGCTTTGAGGAAGGTGATTTCATATATGAATACCCTCGTAAAATATAGACTTCCTTGTCAAGCCTGAAGATGGTTGGGGAAGTCTAAGTATATTTTGATTCCTTCTTGGGTACCTAGGATTATTCACCAAAAATCTATCTCGATTTTTAAAGATAAGGCAAGCAGTCTCATGAATATATAGGCAAGGAAGAGTCATTATTTTCTCACGAAGAAATAGAGGGCGACATGAAACAAGAGGTCTAGCCTTACAAATATACCGGATAGCTCTTTTTTGAATAATAAGCAGCATTTGTATTAGGTAACTGCTTGAATTTCCCCAGAAAGGTATTCCATATCGAAGATGCGATTCAAAGAGAGCAAAATACACCATCCTGCCAACATCTGAGCCAAGCTCCTGAACAGCCATCCTAATTGCAAAACAGGCAGATGATTATTGGCAAGGGTCTTGATATGAGTATCAAGGAATTTACTTTCAGATGCGTATACAATTGGAGAGTTACCCACTGATACATGCATTAAATGTCCCTTGAAGGATATAAGCTTCGACTTTGTAGGATTTAAAGTCAACTGATTCGAATCGCACCATAATTTCACTCTCTCAAGATCCTGCAATATGGATCTATGAAGTAATATAGGATCCTGACCATGCCACAAAATGGATGTATCATCCGCAAAGATGGTGAATTGATTACTAATCCGAAGCTCTGCAAGATCAGTGATGTAAAGTGGAAACAAAATAGGACCCAAAACTGAGCCCTGAGGAACACCCCTTCTAATGAATTGATAATCAGAGCATATAGACCCTATGATGACACGCTGGCGACGATCCGTAAGGAAAGAAGAAAGCCAGGACAAAGTCTGACCTCAAAAGCCATAACGTTCGAGCTTCTGAAGCAGAATATCAGAGCTGACGCAGTCTAAAGCCTTTGACAGGTCACAAAAGACAACAGCAGAAGCTCCACCCTCATTTATTTGAGTGTATAATTGCTGCAGTAGATGATACACAGCAGCATTGGTACTGAGTTTGTCTCGGAAACCAAATTGATGTTTCCTTAGAATCCGGTTTGAATAAATAAAGGAAAGCATACGTGTCTTTACCAGCTTTTAAATGACTTTTGATAAAGTAGATAGGAGAGATTGGCCTGAAGTTGGATAGATCATCTAAACTTCCCTCCTTATAAATGGGAATGACTTTGGCTATAGTTAAGCAAGGTGAAAAAACACCTAATTCCCACTGTCGGTCGGTTAATTGCCTGGGCTAGGACCAAGATCACATCATTAGGCTTATTGTGGAAAATTTTGGCAGAAAGTTCATCTTCACCAGCACTATTCTCGTTTTTAATTGATAGCAGTGATTGCTTAACTTCGGTGAGTTCGGTTGGTAACAGGAAAAAGGAATTCGGAATATTTACCCCTGAAAAGTAAACCATTGGATCTTGAGACTGCTGAAGGCTCTGCTGCAGATTGTCAGCAATGCTGCAGTAGAAATTATTCAAATCATGGGGGGTGATCTCAGGAAGTGGTGCTAAGCCGCCGTTGTTCCTCTGCCGGATGCCATTGATGATGTGCCAGCACTCCTTCTGGATGTTGGAGGAGGTAATTAGACGATTTGAGTAGAATTTCTCTTTAGCTATTCGTTGAAATAGATATGAAAAACTAGACAAACTGTAAACTTTCTGATTAGATGTAGTGATCGCAGATTTTTTGAGGAAGTTCTAAGCCCCTTTGTAAACCAGGATTTTTTAGATTTCATTGTGGGATTTATTTTCTATAGAGGAAAAGCAATATTGAAGAGATTTATCACTTTACCATGAAAAGTCTATATTGGATCATGCGAATCCACCACAATGGTCCAACATGAAGAGGCACACAACATATGAAACCGATTGTAGTTGGTTTCGCTAAATATTCGACCAAATCTAGGTTTGAGTGTTGCTTCTTGCACGACACTCAAAAACCTACAAAACATGGTCAGCGTTTTCGATCGAACATTCAACAGCCTCCTCGCAAGAATTCGAACAGATAATGAATATTGCTGGAGGAAGACTGTGTAATGCGTGTTGGAGCCCTTACATGTATGCATAAATTATATGACCGAAGTAAGTGGCATAAGCGCATAGTAAAGATCCTATCACAAAAGTTTAGATTAAAATCTCATGCAAGAACAACAAATGCAGAACATGCGCTTTACAATTGTGGGAAAACAAATACTTATCCCTAAAGAGAAGTTGCGGAAAATAACAATATCTTAGATAATACCTTGTATAATAAATTTGCTCTGGAGTTCTGGCTATGCTTTAAATTCTACGCTTTCGGCTACATAATGCGGAAAACCGCAACTAGTATTTATTACAA
>JAEQML010061590.1:0-25551 GCA_016904865.1 Pissodes strobi
CCAACTACTATATAAAAGTCGTCACCCTGGTGAAGGAAAGATGGACTCTGCGCCAGAACTTCTGACATCTGAATGAGTCATTGTCAATCAGGGTTCAGAGGAATTACCGAATATTACAGCACCAAAAATCGTTATAACCAGGGAGCACATTTCCGAGAAATTTAACAAAAAGCCATTTGTGAAGTGAATGCTTTGGTTTCAAAAGGGTTTGCAAATCTACTAGTTACAAATAGGATCTATACTTTTTTCCTTATTAATCTTGTTATCGTTATTTATCTTTCTGGTTAATGAATTTACTGTTAAACGATTGTAGGCCGTTTGCTTCTTTTATCGGAGATATTATCGTTGTATTTCATTTTGATTAATGAGTTTACTGTTAAACGACTGTAGGTCGTTTGCTTTCTTTATCGTATCGTTGTATTTCGTTGAAATCAAACGACAGCAGGTCGTTTGCTGTCTTTATCGTATATATTTTCGTAACATTTCATTTTAATTAATGGATTTATAGAATATTTAGGAAATAGGGTTCAATCGAATGCATTCATTTAATTTTTCAGTTATCATAAACCTATTGTTTCATTCACGAAGAAGCTCAATCGGGGCGAAATTTATCTCAGTAACTAATATAGGATTATAATTTTATATATTGTAAATATTAGGTATTACTTTGTGAATATAGAATAGAACAAAATACTTGTAATTCATGGTATTAATCTCGCCTTGTTGAAGTTTTCACTTCTGCCGTGTGGTCTTAACCAAACACCGTTCTTTTATAACTATTTCTGGATGCAAGAATAAATACACCTTCATGATATCTCGTAGACGCTGTTTAAAATGTTCAACATGGACTTCTAAAGTCAGCATATAAACAATTAGATCTAAGAGGTTTTAAAGTAGAAAAATTGGAACCTGTTAAATCCAGGCTCCATGCAGACTTAGTACTGGAATACCCTCCCAATCCACCGGTTGCCAAATATTGGCTGGACCGAAGGTACAAGGTTTTTCAGGTTTTCACAGAAACAATTTTAGTCAATAAAAGGATTTCATAGAAGTTTTTATTTTGTGGGGCTAACTGAAATGCATATTATAATTACTAAAAGAAAACCGCTTCCTCTATTTAAAACTGGTATAAGCCAACAAACAAAAATTGCATTAAACAAGTTTATCATTAAAAACATAAATCAAAAACATACAAACACTATTTCAATTTTACACTTAAAAAAGAAAAAATTACGTGGAATTTTTAAGTCGAAGAATGTAGTTCATCTTGCCGCGAGTTTACCTCCTGATAACCCGAATTCCACCTTTCGCCCATTAAATTTCAGTCAAACATAAACGATAAAATATCTTTCGAGCCCAACACCTGTGAGTCGGGTCTCGTATTCATCAAACTTTTGTGTTTCGGTATAAAAATATGATTCTTAAAAATTTTATTTTTATTTCCTCTCTACCGGCCGCACAATAGCGTCGGCTATACCGAAGACGGGGAATTCCTTCTGATTCTGAAAGGAGCTACTTTGACAATGTCTCATCATTTGTGTTATTGTTAAGGTCGGTTCACACGAAATGATGCCGAGAGAGTATATAGAGATTTCTTTTAGAACGTGATCCCGTCAAGAGTAATAAATCCCGCCTTTAAAATAATAAATTTGAGTTGTTTTCCATGCAAAAACCAATACTGGGTAAAGCAGTTTGTCATGAGCATTTAGCATCTCTTGCCGATTTAATTAGTAAAGCTACAGACATTGATATCAATAAAACAAGGACATGTTGTTGTTGAAATGGAGAACATAATGCTTCAGATAGCAGAGCTTTTTCCTGCAACAAACTTACCTTAACATCATGTTTTAAAACAATGGTGTTTCGCACTTTGTGAATATCTGCAATTCATGAACAGTATGAGGTGCGTGGAGTGACCGGAAGCTCCCATCCTGGAGCCTCTGCTGATTTGACGGACTTTGAATTGAATTCTCATTTTAAAAGAAGCCATCGTTAATTTCCATATATTAGAATTAAACTTTGAAACTGCTCGATAGGTCGGTCACTATTGCACAAGTATTATTAGGAAACCAAATAAACGGTCCACTGATTAAAAGGGGTCAAGGGGTAAATACAGACATTAACGAATAATGAAACTATTTTTAAATATACTTAGTTAATCGTGAAATCTAGCGAAAGTTAACAGGATATGGGAAAATATGTTAGGAAATAATATTCAGAATTGAACCTATAAAACCAAATTTAGTAAGAAAATATAAACATAGATGTTTCAACTAACTGCATATATCACAGGCTCTCGGTGTTGCTGTGAATTGTGTTCTATTGAAGAGATCACCGACACTGTGTTGCTGTCGGTGGGAGGCTGCCGAAAAAGATTGAAGTCCTATCTGATATTTCTCAAGGTTCAATTATCGGTCCCATGCTCTTTAACGTCGCTACATGTTTTTCCTTTACTCTCTTCTCGTTGTATGCTGATGATCTTAAGTTCTCCCGGGTTGAACCTGACAATAGCATGTGAAAAAGTGTGAAGCCATGAAATTTTTCAGAAATAGAGACTTATTATTATTATATCGAACAAACGTGTTTTATTGTGCCTTGTGGGAGGGAATGCAAGCGATATCAAAAGGGAAAAACTTACGGAGTTGCTCAGGGAGAACTCAAACATCCTATGTTACCAACCTATTTTCTTTTACGTTAACGATTAAACCTTTTTTCACTACTGTATGAAGTTCTGCAAGTCCTATTCAGTTTTAGTTGATCCTCATGACTAATCGAAAACTGGTTCCTCAAACTCTGTCAGTTTTTAGAGTTATCTGGCTCCCTGGTACGGATTGTAGGCTATTTCCGACTTTTTTCATAGCTCGGTTCAAGGTAGCAATTCAGTACTTAGAGCCTAGGTCATCCGTAGGGTTCAAAGGATTTGTAAATCGTATTCGTACACGCCCACCACAGCGACCCTTAGTCTATTGTGGCTCACATCTGTGCTTTCCACTAGGCCCGAGGCTTGATCCTTTTCATGAAGTCGAGTCGATTAGCTCTCTGGGGTGGATAGTTTTCAATTCTACAAGTGAAATTAGAGAATTTCCAAACATTGTTTGTCTGCTTCTCTGCATTGCTGGACAATGCAGCATAAGCGGCATTCCGTTTCTTCAGAAAGCCCTAGCTTGTTCATGCTAACTACAGCCTGTACCTGTTATCAGTCAAGTTGAAGAAGTTGTCTAGTTCTCACTCCTGATGGCAGATTCACTGCTAGATTTTAATGAATTAGTCCCGGTAACTCTCTCCTTTTGTCTACAAATTGCTGTTGTGTCTATCTGAAGAGAGCTTCTTTAGCTGTGTTGTAAGCTATTCTCAGTACTGGTTCTGGTCCTATAAAGGCCGTTGCGGCCGTCTGCTTCGCAAGGGCATCAGCTCTTTCGTTGCCTTCATATCCTGTATGTCCAGGTATCCAGATAAGTCTAAGTTTATTTTCTCTACCTAGTTTGGTGAGGAATTCCCGGCAGTTCTATACTGCCTTGAATGCACAAAGGCTAGATTGAAGAGATTTCAGAGCCGCTTGACTGAAACTTCCAGTCAATTTCCATTGATGAGCCATTGTGCAGTCATATCAATGGCTTGAACTTCAGCCTGAAAAATGGTTGCATGTTTGCCTAAGGTGCATTTAAGCTCAACCTTACCATTTTTATTTCATGCAGGGACTCCTGTACCATCATTGGTCTTGGAGCGATCAGTGAGCCAACTATTCTCTGTTGTTCTTAGATGTTCCTAGTTCTTTTGCTCATTCGTTCCTCTCTGGTAGGAGGACGTCATTTTATAGGCATAGTATCTGATAGTAGGCCCAACACACTGTCCCGCTCATCAACGTTTTTCAGCCTGTTGGGTACCATCATGAGCGTCTGCGGAATATTGATCACCTCCTGTTTCAATCTATACATAGCCCATCTGGCCTCCCTTTCCAGTAGTATTTAGAGAAGTGGCAGATTAAAAAACACCCAAGTGCTGCCGTGGGTGTACTAATTGCCAGACACGCTTGCCTTTGTAAGATGGTTAATTTGATTCTCGTGAAGCTATGTAAGCTCCGAGAGTACCAAGCTACTGCTCCATATGTTATCATTGGTCTTATGACCGCAATATATAGCCAGTGCATTTGTTTGAGATGAATACCCCATGTTTTGCCACAAATGCGTCTGCAGGTCCATAGTGACAGTTTTGCTTTTGCGCCAATTTTATCCAGATGCGCATTCAAGTTAAGTGTTTTATCTAGGGTAATTCCCAGTTACTTCACTGTACTCGCAAATGGGATAGTTTCTCCTCTGGGTAAAGGTGGTCTTAGGCTTTCCAGCCTTTCCTTCCTTGTGAACGTTAGTATAACTGCTTTGTGCGGGTTTACAGATAGTTGTCCCCTTTCGCACCAGTCAGGACTTGTTGCCTTCTTGTCCCGGCAACTTCGTATTTTTTAGTCCCTGATCGAAATTTTGATAAATTCCTCAAGGATGTGGGGTTATAGGCTAAATAGATTAATTCACAGTCCAGTACCGGACTTTTTGAAGATCAGCTAAGACGCTTATTAACACTTCCATAGCTTCACGTGACATTTACGGCTCTTCCGTGTCTCGAAGCAGGAGACACGAGCTGCCAAGAGTTGTGATGTCGACAGCTATTTTTTCGGTTTCCGTGTCTCAAAGCGGAAAAACTGCTTTTTCGGACTAACTCAACGATGCGTGATCGGGACCAACACATAGTTAAAAATTTTGACTTTTTGGCGGACTATCGAGCAACCGTTACTCGCAGTTCCTGGAAAGAGCTCTAACCTGAAGTTCCGGAAACCTAGGCGCCGCGCCGGCGCCGCACACTGGGTAAAAATATGCATTTTCCGGGAAAAATTCCTTAAGTATCTAAAAATGCTTCATAATTCTGGTTTTGGTTATTTTTCATATCTGTAATAGAAATTGTAACTAAATTTTATCCCAGGGGCGTCGATTTACGGGCCTTACCGGGGGCGGGAGGGATGCGAACCTTTTTATAAGAAGGGTATAAATGATAATATTCCCCATATACAGGGTGTTTCAAAAAAACCTACACATACTTCTAGGGCTGATACCTCAGCTAAAAATAAGTTCAGTTTGCTTTATAAACTTATATCGAAAAGTGACTCCTAAGGGGGCTGCAGCCCCTAAATGGGCTCTCCTGAAGATGGTTTTTTCGTAATATCTTTGAAACGGTGTTGAATAACTTTTCCGTTATTGAGATTTTTTTATCTTTCAGCCCCTAAGCCGAAAGGACCATTATTTTTACATAAAAAAGGTACTTTTGTCTTGTTATGATATGACGCACCGTTTTCGAGATAATTCAACATTAATGTTAAATAGTCAGTGTCTCGATAATTTTTTCGAAGTAGGCGATGTCTGAAAATCAGAAATTCAACTTAACTATCAGATTGTATGTTCAAAGAGGTGAAAAAATGTCATAGAGTTATATGCCAAAAATCCTTTATTTCCAGCATACCGGGTGTTAAAAATATATGACATGCACACCCTGTGCATGTCGAATGGAAAGGTGATCCTTTCCATTCGACATGCGACGCCAACTAAGCTTTATCCGCAAATATCCGCAGATGATTTTTGCTTTATTACTTTGGCCAAAGTACACACTAAAAAAATAAATTGATAAGAAGATATGGGTATATGTGGCTAGTAGTTAAATTACCTAAAATTTATGAAATGTTACAAAAAATTACTTTGTGTTTAGATTTTCAAGATTTAAGGTTTAAAATCGTTACATAAAAATTAAATAAATTAATATTTGTAAGTATTAAAGTCCCTGCTTGTTTAGTAAAAAAATTGGAACTAAGCAAGTTATTTAATATAGCAAAAGCTGATAGGATAAAATTGTTATAATTTTCTAAAAAAATTGGTATCAATTTGATTTAAAAAATATATTTCCATATCATCCGGCATAAAATTTGGGCATACGAGCTAAAACTAACTAAAACAGTTATCGAAAAAGAGAAACTGAAATAGAATTAGTTTATATAATGAGAATGAAAAATATACATTTTTTCCTCCCACAACCCACTGTCGCCGCGCCGTTGCAAAAATTGTTCCAGTAGCGTGACTAAATGCTGTTAAAACAGAGGGATTTTAAAAAGAGTACCTTTCTGGAACCTATGGTTTTTGCCACTGTAGTGTACTGTGTATGTAAATAAATGTTTATAAATCAAAATTGGGAATCCTTAAATGACCTTAATGATACTGATGTAGCGGTTGGCAAGATTTATGACATTATTTTGATCAACTTTACTCAGTGTGTCCCAAAAGCTAAACAGATTGGTAGAAGGTGTCCAGTTTGGCTTAATGGGGATAGAATCACACATATTAAACACATACATGTTTTGAAATATAGAAAAAATATGTCGCCCTTCTGGAAAATTATATTTAGAAATTTAATATAAGACGTGAAATCAAATATAAGATTTGATTAGCTAATGACAACTATTTGCTGGCGATGGCAGATATCCTGAAATTAAACTCCAAGAAATTTTGGTCATTTTTAAAAAGCCAGAAAGACAATGAACGCATTATGACGGAGATATCCTTTGAGGGTGAGACCTATTATAGTGGTATCAAGAGTGTAATTGAGGGTTTTGCTACTTTTCTCAGATCTGTATTTGTGAGTGATGATGTTTGTAACGCTTTTGAACGTAAATCTTGCTTTTGTGATAGGGTAATAAGTTCAGAAGAAGTTGGAAATGCCATTAGAAAAATTAAGGGTAATAAGATCTGATGGAGTGCCAGCATATATTCTAAAGGATTGTGAATATTTGATCATACCCTATTTTTAATTTATGCCCCAAAACTTCAGTGTATTTAGGCAAATGGAAATCAAATAAGGTGGGATCTATTTACTTGCGTGATCCTAGGAACCAGATAAAGAATTATCGCCCAATCAGCATTCTTTCAACTGCAACTAAAATTTTTGAGGTATTTTTATTTGACATGATCTATCATGTGTCATCTAAAATAACGGTTCTTCAGCATGGATTTTTGTCTAAAAGGTTAACTCTTATTCATTTGGCAGCATTTCCCATTATATTCATGAATTTCTAAAAATAAGTGGCAAGTTGATGCCAGACATAGACCGTCGCCGCCGGGTGGAAATTTTAGGAGAATATCTTAAACATTTTATCAGCTAATTTTAAATATGTTGTAATTGAAGGCGATTTCAATATCCATTTCAACAATTTGACCGACAATAGTAATGTCAATATTACAGATGGTTTTACCCAACAAATTTTTGGTAATACTAGACTAAAATGCCTGAATCGATAATGTTTTTATTAATTTTAATGATATTTTTGGTTTTAGGGAGGATATTATTGAGGCTGTATTGCCTGATCATCGGGCTTTGCAGATGGAGGTCAAGGTACCTGACACCAGCTTGTCCACCTATATTTTACATAGGCCAATAACACAATATGACATAAACAATATGTTTAATCTATTGCAACGGGTGGATTGGGGTTTCCTACGGTCTTCTTGCTCTCCAGATGACAATCCTGATGGGTTTATTTGCACTATTGTTGGTGCTATGTGCTCATCGTTTTCAGAGAGAAGAAAGATGGTGAATCTAGACCGGCAGGTCACGTGGATTAATGGCAATAACAGACAAATGCGAGAAAACCTTAAATTCCTAGATGACCTCTACGGAAATCATCAGTCTGCGGGGGTAGCAGCCCAGATAACGCAGTTTAGAGGTAGATACAGAGAAGCAGTTTGTACAGCTAAGAAAGAGGCCAATTCGGATTTTATTCGGATGTCAATGACGTGTTGGAGCAGTTTGGGAAATTGTCAATGAGAGTAGAGACGCAGCACAAAAAAATTGCGCCACCAGACATATCAGCGACAGATTTCAAAAAAAAAGTTTTCCACTATTGCAGATAGAACCTTAAGAGATATTCCTGATGCAGACATTGAGGCTGACGTTTTTTTTGCAACAACTGGAAGTATTGGTTCCTGTGGAGGGATTTTCCTTCTCCAAAGTAACATTTATCCGGGTTCGTCATGCATTAGAAAAACTAAAAAATAAACATAGTCTGGATATATACGGGATAAACGTGACTTTGCTTAAGAGAATTAAAGATACTTACATAATTCCTTTAACAAAACTCATAAAGTGCTGCATTCACGAAGGGGTCTACCCGGGCTGTTTTAAGAAATCAAAAGTTAGGCCTGTTTTCAAAAACTGGTACAAAGATGATATTAACTATCGTCCTATATCTCTTATTCCGGCTGTTTCGAAAAATTTTGAGCTGCTTCTGAAGGACCAACTTTATAATTATCTGGACCCAACAATTTTAAACAACTTTCAATTTGGCTTTCGTAGAGGCAAATCTACAACACTTGCCATTATGGATTTATTGGAGTATGTTGTCGAGGGCTTCGAGAGGGAGGAGCATGTACGAAAGCTTTTGATTGCATATCCCATGAAATCCTATTAAAAAAGCTTAATTGGTGTAGACTAAGTAATGTTCGCAGCCAGCTCATACGCAGCTATCTCACCGGCTGTACTCAGAATGTCTGGGTAAATGGGGTATTATCCCGGGAGATACCCATTAGTCATGACGTGCCCCAGGTCTGGATACTTGGACCACTTTTGTTAATCATTTATATATTGCGTACGATACCACGGCGCTATGTATTGGTAAAAGTTTGACTGACCTAGAGACCGCAATGGCAAGAGTGGTCACGGAGCTGAGTCATTGGTTTAGTGCCAACCATCTGACTTTAAATATTAATAAAACGAAAAATATTGTATTTTCTCTCAGGGATGTGGGTGATGGAGTTGGGACCGCAAATGAATGGGCGAAGTTTTTGGAGATGCAACTTAACTCAAAGCTGATTTTTTAAAAGCATTATTTTGTAGAAGCACATTTATGCACAGCGGAACTGCAATACTTGTTATTGAGAGTTTTTTTGCCAGATTAAGTGCGGGAATGTTGCTGAGCATAACAATTTAACTGTGGAAAGGGAATTTGAATTTTCACTTATTCATCTGGCTGTATCCAATCTATTTATAACTTTGTTTATACAGAACTCCGAACAGTGATATTCCGACATTTATTGACAGACTTGAGCTATTGCTTTCCAGACATCCTCCGCTTGCATCTGTTATTCTTGGAGGCGATTTGAATATCAACTTTACCGATACTCATAAGCGTGAAGTTTAGCAGTTGAAAAACTTGTTGAATTCGTTTAGTTTAAAAATGCTTGTGGACACAGGTACGCGAATAACAGCTACGTCGTCCACTTGTCTTGACTATGTGTGCTCTAATTTTGCTTCTGATAAGGGAAAATGTGACGTCATATCAGCTGGCTTATCTGACCATGAGGCTGTATTATGTGAATTTGAATTGGAAAATCTTGGAGCCACTCCGAGAAGGACAAGGTGTAGGATTTATAAAGGGGATGGTTATGGTAGGTTCTCGAGATTGTGTGGCGGTGTGGACTGGAGTGGTGTCTTGAGCTATGATGATCCACTTGAAAGGTTGCACGGTACACTTTATCAGATTTTTGATAAGGCATTTCCTTTGAGACGTCGTACACGTAAAAATAAAAAAAAATGGTTTACACTGGGATTGAGGATCTCTGCCAGGAACATGCGTGATTTGCTCTTTATCCGTAAATATTCTATTGATAGTGTTTTTTTTTTGTATCATACTACAATAATTATCGTAGGGTATATAGAAGAGCTATTAAGGCTGCCAAAGTTCTCTACTATGGTGAGAGACGTGATACTGCAAATAGCAGACCAATGGAAGCATGGAGGATCGTAAATATCCTGCGTGCGAGGGCAGTTCTTTGCAGGCTTCCAATGACATCTTTGTGGACCGATTGAATCCCATTTACTGATCAATTGCTTCCTCACTTTCAAAAAATATAAATAATCCAGTCCACTGGATTATCTGGGAAAAGTTTCGATGTGACTCGTTCTATTTGACTCCGATTGACATTTTTTAACTAAGAGAGATATTTGGAAAAATATAAAATAGAAATACATCAGGTTGGGACGAGATTTCACTGCGAATTTTCCTTGCTCTTCCGGATGAGGCTCTTGTGGCTATGGCACCTGGAACATTTCATCTTGCCTTAAGAGGGCTCAGGTTTTAAGGGTGGGGATCACGAAGACCATTCAAGTTACAGACCCATATCTCCCGACACTTTCGAAAATTGTGGAGAAGCTAGTGAAAAGAAGGGCCTTGGCGTTTTTGCAGACGCATTCCGTTCTGAGATCGGAGCAGTTTGAATTTCGGCACTCTAGGAGTACTAACGATGCCATTTTTTCCTTTTTGGAAAAATTGTATCTCCAGCTGAATGTGGGTGAAGCTGCTGCGGCAGTGTTCTGTGATTTGTCAAAAGCGTTCGATTGCGTGAGTCACATAATACTGTTGCAGACGCTTGAAGTTTATGGTTTGAAGGTTGTTGCCTTGGACTGGTTCAGTTCCTACTTATCGGATCGCTCTCAGAACAGTGGTGTTTGGAGGTCGGGTGTCAACGCCTATGGTGACGACAGCCGGTGTCCCTAAGGGATCGGTTTAGGGGCCACTGTTGTTCCTGATATAGATCAACGATCTCCCCTCTATTGACATTGGTGGCTTTTTACGATTTTCGCGGATGACACGACTATCCTCTGGCACCACCGGGATATCAAGTTACTGGGGGAAATTATTAATAATAATTAATCACGCAAGGATTGGAAGGTGGTGCGATTGCAACCTTTTGGTTTTTAAAGCTTCAAAAACCAACGTTGTCAGCTTTAAGTGTGATGATGTTGATGTTTCAATTGATAACATAAGTGTAGGTTGTGCGGATGTTGTGAGTTTTCTAGGGGTGTATAAAGATGGAGCCCTGAAGTTTGCTGCGCATGTGTCCAACGTTTCTGCGAGACTTGCGTCTAGGTGCTATGCAATATAATATCTAGTGAGTGGAATACAGAGGTAGCTAGAAGTGCTTATTTCGCGCTTATTGAAAGTCATCTTCGATACGGGATATGCTTTTGGGGATCTTGTTCTCAGTATCTATTTAACTCGCTGTTTATTTTGCAAAAGAGAGACCTAAGATATCTTTGTCGGACTGCATGCAGAGATTTCTGTAAGCCTCTGTTTCTTGCCCAGGGAATTCTCACCCTACCCAGTATTGTTTATATTGGAGACTGTGTGTCTGATGTATAAGAAACATGCCGCGGATACTGACAGGTCTTCTTGCCAGAATACAAGAAGCGTGCGCACTATTGGCTTGCCCATTCCTTCTTCTGGTTTTCTCCAGAATTCAGTGTTTTATAGGAGTAAAAAAATATTCAACAAACTTCCACAGAGACTTCGGAATGTCTCAAACTTAATGACATTTCGAAAGGATGATAATAGACTTGTGGTCGTCGAGAAGGCCTATTATTCAGTCCACGAGTTTGTGACGGGTAATTTAACATAGTCCATGAATGTTTTATTTTATAAGTGTATAATGGGTGTTTGTATTCTTGTATCTTTACTGCGGGTTTATTATTTACCACTAATTTTATTTTTCATGTGATTTTTAGATTAATGTATTTTAACTGTTGGCATATTGTGAATTAATTGTAATTGTATTTTGTTATATTTAAAGGTATTCATGTTCTGCTTTGTGAATGACAAATGATTCCTTCTGATAATAAAGCTCTATTGAATTATTGATTTAGTTGCAAACAACATCTTACGATCAATATTTCTTCTGGAAAACCGTTGTAAGACCGTAGAGGAGCTGTAGTTTTGATGGTCTTCCATGCATTAGTGCAATCCCTGTGCAATTTTAGCCTTCTGTCTTGGGGTCATCCGCCTCAGGCTGAACGGATTTTCAGATTACAGTGCAGAGTTCTGAGGGTTGTTGAGGGCCTGGACTATAGAGCTGGTGTTGAGTTGGTGTCATTTATAAAATTCAAAATTCTCACTTTAGCATGCCGTTATATCTTTAACTGCCTTACATATATAAAAGAGAACATTAGTAAATATGATTTGTGTTCAGAATTACATTCATATAATAATACCAGACAGTCTGATAATATAAACATAAATTTCCATAGACTTAAAAAGTCTTCAATTGCGGCTCTCCATTATGCTCCATTATTTTTTAACAAAATTCCTAGAGAGATAAGGGCTCTGAATGACAAGGATTTTACAGCCTCAATAAGATCTTTTCTATGTGAAAATGCTTTTTACAGCATTAATGAATTTTTAATGACCGCATTTTTAAGTGTTTATCTTGTATGTTTTCATATTGGGTACTAATTTTTCAGTGTCTTTGTAGGATTTTTCTCGCTGTTATTACAATTTTGTATTTCAAGCTACTATGTTTTAGGTGATTTAATCTTAGATCATTGTTTGCATATACTGCATTTTTCTGACGATTGTAAAACTCTGTTACTAACATGAACAAAATATACTTTACTTTACTTTACTAATATCCAGAAGATGCGTTTAAATATCTTCTTTTTCATTAGGGCCAGTTCTTCGACCGAGTGTTACTGCGATCTGAACTAAAAGTGATTTACGAAGCTGATGATTAGTACAAAAAATAACGCTAAAGAACTAATGCAATTTTTAAAAGACAAGGAGCTGGAAGAAGCCTACACTGAAATGTCGAAGTTGTGTGAATTAGTATTGACAATACTTGCCACAAGTTCGTCAGTAGAACGCAATTTTTCAACACTTAAACGTATAAAAAATTTCGTAAGAAATTCAACGGAGCAGGAAAGACTTTGGCAAATATCGCTGTTGTCCATTGAAAACAAACTTCTCCAAAATATGTCGGAGCAGGTTTTTATGATGACGTCATTGACGAATTTGCAAAAAGTGATCGAAGAATCGAACTACATTACAAATAGGTAAGGTACTTATTCATTTCTTTCAGTGCGCAACAATTCGCCATTCAAGGAGACGCCTGACGGGGCGCCGGATCCTTGTTTTGTTAACGATTTAATGACTTTTGGGTAAAAATTGGGCGTGGTCCCTCAATTTTTTCAGCCTGCGGCGAATTAGCCTTCGTCGGCATCTGCGGCAGGCTTTTTTGTGTTGGCATCAAATTCTACGAACTGCCGCTGCTTCCCTTTCTTAAAATTTCACCGCACGCCCCTGCTGCAAAGTGATTTTAATAATGTAGCAAGTTGGTGCGGCAGAAATGGCTTTAATTTAAATGTAAGCAAGTCTTCATGTATGTCATTTTTATTAAACCATAATTTTTTTGACGAGTATAGAATCAATAATGTCAAATTAAAACGCATAAGTAATTAACGCGGTATAGGGACCTATAGTGTTTGAATTAGGCATGTTTTTACTGAGCAAATGGCCACGAAGATCCAGGAGGCACAACGGACGATGAGCTTTGTTGTTAGAAATTCTAGGCATTTTTGCATTGACGTTATTTTAAATTGTTTCACATTTTGGTACTGCCAAAATTTGAATATGGTAGTGTCATCTGGTCTCCCCAATATATTATGTGGGTTAGGTTTATCGAAGGAGTTGTATTACATTTACGTAGTACTACATTTCGAAAATAAATTTGGCATGTGCGTTACTTTTTTGAAACACCATGTGTACGTTGAAACAAAAGCATGTATAAAACCAGATCAAATCAAACAACTTTTGTTGGAAATATTTTCCTCTAATTTCAAAAATAACAGATATACCAATTTAAAGAATTATCTAGATCGCCCTGTACTTGTATTTCTATTACTACCAAAAACTTATTGCTGCATTTTTTGATTAACTCGATATTTCTAAAGTCTAGACGCATCTTAAGCCTCCAACGTAATTTTCCGTCTTCTTTTTAATCATGAGCCCGAAGACGGTCCAAAAGGTTATGGATATTAACTTACGGCCGTATTTTCAAATTAAGCCTGACGCAATGACACTTTTTATATAAAACCAGTAGTCGTGAAAAAATAAAAACGAAATGGGCCTGGTCCCAGGTAGTATACAGGTGGGGCATATTTTCGATTTTATAGCTTTTTTATTCCTGGTTTCGGTGACTTCAAATGAACCTTTATGCAATACATTATCTAGATTTGAATGAGGTCTTTAATTGGTTCTGTTTAACACTTATCTACATGGGTTTTGGGAAATCAAGACGGTATTTTGGCGATTAAGGTGCCAAAATACTATTTTTAATTAAAATTTTATTACTTGTTCCGATTTAATATACAAGTGGATGGATAGAAATATGTTTGTTGTTATACCAAAGATGCAAGTATTATACGTTCGTATATTCCGACAAAGACCCGCTTACGGTATTACGGTATCTTAATTTCATGTGTTATTAAAATTTGATAACATTGTTTTGTCTTACCAATCATGTCTGAAAGAGTGAATGCTACTATATATTTAAATACCCTGAAATATACTAATTTTTCAGCGTGCGAAGTTTATAAGGGATCAACCAAATAATATACAAAATAAGGCAATTTTTAAAACTATGCAATCTCAATAATAAATTGCTTTTCACCTAGAAGTCATTCATTAAAGTTGTCTTAGATGTGACCTGCATATGCAGCAAAGATATTTAAAGAAAAACGGCAATACAACGCCCTCAAAACTACCAGAGGGAAGAGTGTTATTTAACAAAGGACATGGCAATGCAGTTTGGCCCTCATTAGAAAACTCTGAATGTTCTAGCTTATATCAAAAGGAGTCTTTTTACTATTGCGCCAAAATCCTAGCTCTCCGGGGTGCACCTAAAAATTAAGCCCTAGAGTGTCGGTTTTAATTTTTCAGCCATTGTGATTAAAAATACAAGAAAGAATTGTAACAACTTTAATTTTTTTTTAACAATTAAAGTTAAAGTTAAGCTTGGAAGTGCCCATTTTTATTTTGTGGTTAAAGCTTTTGACAGTTCACTCTTATAGTAGAGTACTACATTATTTGTAAAATATTACTTTTCATTTTATAGCATACAGGGTATTACAAAAGATTTCCATTTTACAATACACGTCACTAAAAATATATATCAAAATCAGGTACAGTAAAACTGTCAGAGTTAAAATTACAAATAGAAAAATTAAATCACATTACAAACATACAATAATGTATCAGTTACATCAAGAACAACAGCAATAACCAAATGCATCTATATTATATAGTATAATATAATAATACGTTTATTTAAAAAATCAATAAAATTATAGTATTTCTTATAAACACATACAAATTCTTCTATATATAAACGTATGATAGTCGTTGAAGCACGATTATGCTTGCTGACCAGAAAAAAAAAACACAAAAAACTATAGTTGACATACTTCCAAACTGTTAAAAAATCACAGTACCTATATTTTATTTTATTTAACATAAATTATATTTACAAGTTTATTACATTTTTCTCTATTATCCAATATCCATATTTTGGCCATCCTTTTAATTTTGTGAAATTTTGTATATATATTCTAGGTGCAAAATATTCTACTGAACGTTGTTATATAGTTTTTGAGAGAAAGCTGTATTCATAGTTAACGTTCTTTCTGGTAGAATGAGTATTTACTTTTTCGTTCAGCATGATTTTACCCTTATGAACGTTTTTTGCAATTTCCAAACAATAAAGTTGGCAGATATCTAGAATGCTGGCCTCTTGGAAAAGCAAGTCTGTGGGGTAGGATCTCCTCCTGCCATAGACTAGTTTCAGGAACCATTTTTGCATGTTACCTAGTGCTTTTAAATGACAGTCTGCTACTCCACCCCAACCTAAAATCCCATACGATAGATGCAACTGTACTAGGGAGAGGTAGAGAAATCTGAGCTGATCTTGTTCCAAGAATTCTTTAAGATAGCGAAACTTAGGCAGCAATCCACGTATTTTTGCCTGTCAATAGTGACTCCTAGGTACTTAATAGAGGTTGATTCTGATATTTCCTCATTATTATTTATTTTTAGAGAACCAAAATTTGCCAAATGGTTCCGATAAATGGCAAAAGGTAAATACTTCGTTTTATCATAATTTAAGGTTAGTTTGTTTATTTGAAGCCATGCTTTTATTGTTTTAAAGTCTTGTTCAGCTAGATGTTTTAGCTCATTCCAAGTATCTGCAGAGTAGAAGATTTTACCCACAGTTTTTAATTTTAACAAATCATTTATGTAAATAGCAAAAAGTAACGGACCATGGACAGTGCCTTGGGGTACTCCATAGTTTATTTTCCTTTTTTCGCTAGTGACACGATCAACCTCAACATACTGAGATCTATTTGTCAAATAACTTGTGAGCAATTTAAGAACCTTTCCCCTCAAACCACATCTTTCCAGTTTCGATATCAGAATCTGATGCGAGACCGTGTCGAAAGCCTTAGAGAGGTCCACGCGCTTACTATAGTCAAAAGCGTCTGTAAGTTTAGAAGTTAAATTGCATCCTGTGTCGATTTTTCGTCTCTAAAACCGTATTGACTGTTTGACAAAATCTTAAAATTAGTTAAAAAATGCACCACTCTATTTTTTAGGACCTTCTCAAATATCTTAGAAAAAACAGATAATAGGGACACTGGTCGGTAATTTATGACTTTGTCTTTTTCTCCTGTTTTAAAAAGCGGCTTAATTTTTCCTGTTTTTAGGCAGTCTGGAAAACAGCTTTCCTGAAAGCAAAGATTTATTAAATAAATAAATAAATAAATAAATAAATAAATAAGTGTTTATTTCCAACGGTCACCCACTTATAGGAAATGTAGAAAAAAAATAATACAATCAATAAATGAAATATACATGCATAATATAGAATTAAAAAAAAGTAATAAATTAAAGTAATACTAATGATATAGTTTTCAAGTTTAGAGTTTAAACTGATTTAAAACAAAACAAACAAAAAAATCCTCATATATCCCTATACCACATAATCAAACATCAAATAGCTAGTATTAGATAAGTACATAACTACCCAATACACTTGTCCATGGATGTTTTGAAAGACCTACTCAAATAAGGTAAGAAAAAAAAAACCAACTTATCGATTACACACCCTCAGGACAGAAGACAGCGAGTCAACAAAAAGGTCTATATTATGATTACACAGGGTATTAAATAAGTCACATATGTAGAAAATCGGAGCTCTCTTGAAAATATTATTCAGTGCCCTGTTACAGAGAAAGGTGCGAAAGTTTCTGGAGTTTATCCTTGGGACAATATACCAAATTTGATTTACAAGAGTAATGCAGTCGATTTTATTGTTTACCAGGTTGTATAAAAAGTTATAGCTGCAGCCACACGACGGTCGACTAAGGTTCTCATATGAAACCGTGCTAGCATAAGATTTTGACTAGTACCTCTAGCTGGATAGACGCCATCATGTTTACAGATTAAATACTTCAGAAACTTCCGTTGTATCGATTCAACGGTATTGATTTCGGTTTCATATAATGGATGCCATATAAGTGACGCATATTCGAGTCTTGAGCGTACAAAAGAATAATATAATAACAGTACTACCCCACTATCATTAAAATTGCGACAGTTTCTAATAATGAAACCCAAAGACCTGGATGATGACAGTACTATGTTCTGAATGTGGCTTTTAAAATTAAAATGTTCATCAAACGTCACACCCAAGTCTTTGATTTCATGGCATCTTGTCAAAGGCAAATTCTGAATTTGGTAATTCTACAATAGGATACTATGAAACATTTTGAGACATTGAGAAAAAGTCTGTTATTTTGACACCAGCCATTGATACTATTCAATTCTTTTTGAAGAAGTTGACAGTCAGTTATATGTTTAATTTTCGTGTAAATTTTCAGATCGTCGGCAAAGAGCAATTTAGAACAAGTGGCATGGCCACTCGTGCCTGCGGCACGCGCGAGGCCCTTCGGGCCTCGTTTGTCTGACCTTCGGTCACACATTATTGCCACGCTCCTATCCGTACCGTGGCCTATAATTAGAAAGCCCTTCTAATTAGAGTTACCACTCGCTAGTCTAATTTTACCGTGATAAATTTCTAACTGGTTGCCATGGTAACCGACTTGTCAACGTCAATCGTTAATTTTTTTTAATCTTTACATTAATACCAAATAAATATCAAATCTCTAAGTCGCACGATTGACGAATTATGACGATTTTTTTACTTTTTTTTTGGTTACCATAGCAACCAATTTTTTAGTAGGAAATTATGCTTCATAAAGAATCCTAAGTACCATACTATATATTTTATTAGTGATATACATATTATTAATTGGTTGCCATGGTAAATGATTTGTCAACGTCAATTGGTAATTGTTTTTTAATCTTTACCATATATCAAATCTCTAAGTCGTACGATTGACGAATTATGACGATTTTTTTACTTTTTTTGGTTACCATAGCAACCATTTTTTTAGTATCAAATTAGGCTTCATAAACAATCCTAAGTACCATACTATATGTTTTATTAGTGATATATATATTATTAGTTGGTTGCCATGGTAACCGACTTGTCAACGTCAATCGTTATTTTTTTTAAATCTTTACCTAAATACCAAATATCAAATCTCTAAGTCGTACGATTGACGAATTATGACGATTTTTTACTTTTTTTGGTTACCATAGCAAACAATTTTTTAGTATCAAATTAGGCTTCATAAGCAATCCTAAGTACCATACTATATGTTTTATTAGTGATATACATATAATTAATTGGTTGCCATGGTAACTGACTTGTCAACGTCAATCGTTATTTTTTTTTAAATCTTTACCTAAATTCCAAATATCAAATCTCTAAGTCGTACGATTGACGAATTATGACGATTTTTTGCTTTTTTTTTGGTTACCATAGCAACCAAATCAAATTAGGCTTCATAAGCAATCCTAAGTACCATACTATATGTTTTATTAGTGATATACATATAATTAATTGGTTGCCATGGTAACCGACTTGCCAACGTCAATCGTTATTTTTTTTTAAATCTTTACTCAAATACCAAATATCAAATTTCTAACTTGTACGATTGACGAATTATGACGATTTTTTGCTTTTTTTTGGTTACCATAGCAACCAATTTTTTATTATCAAATTAGGCTTCATAAACAATCCTAAGTACCATACTATATATTTTATTAGTGATATACATATTATTAATTGGTTGCTATGGTAACCATGTTGTCAACAAAAAATGCTAACATACTTTCACCTCTACTTATAAATTGACATCGAAAAAAGAAAAGCTGGTCCTTGTTTTCACATACAAAGATGCCAAAAAACGTTAACTTGTCCTGTTTTCACACCCTGTATATTAACAGATCGTAATCAAAATCAATAGGCTTCGAGGCTTTGTGGACCTCTACCTCTATGCCAAATTTCAAGTCGCTATCTTCAAAATTGCGACCTGTAAATGCCAAAAAACCGTAACTTGTCCTGTTTTCACACCATGTATATTAACCTATCGTAACCAATATTAATAGGCTTCGAGGGTTTGTGGACCTCTACCTCTATGCCAAATGTCAAGACGCTATCTTCAAAATTGCGACCTGTAAATGCCAAAAAAACGGTTACTTTTCCTGTTTTCACACCCTGTATATTAACCGATCGTAACCGAAATCAATAAGCTTCGAGGGTTTGTGGACCTCTACCTCTATGTCAAATTTCAAGTCGCTATCTTCAATATTGCGACCTCTCAATGCCAAAAAACCGTAACTTGTCCTGTTTTCACACCCTGTATATTAACCGAGCGTAATCAATATCAATAGGTTTCGGGGGTTTGTGGACCTCTACCTCTATGCCAAATGTCACGTCGCTATATTCAAAATTGCGACCTGTAAATGCCAAAAAACGGTAACTTGTCCTGTTTTCACACCCTGTATATTAACCGACCGTAACCAAAATCAACAGGCTTCGAGGGTTTGTGGACCTCTACCTCTATTCCAAATTTCAAGCCGCTATCTTCAAAATTGCGACCTGTAAATGCCAAAAAACCGTAACTTTTACTGTTTTCACACCCTGTATAGCAATTAGAGCAAAAGAGCAAAAGAACAAAAATACGTGTTTTACTGAATACTTTCATTTGACATAACACAAAAGAAAAGTTGGTCCTTGTTTAATACCAAAAATGCCAAAAAAACGGAAACTTGTCCTGTTTTCACACCCTGTATATTTACCGATCGTAACCAAAATCAAGAGGCTTCGAGGGTTTGTGGACCTCTACCTCTATGCCAAATTTCAAGGCGCTATCTTCAAAATTGCGACCTGTAAATGCCAAAAAACCGTAACTTTTCCTGTTTTCACACCCTGTATAATAATTAGAGCAAAAGAGCAAAGGGACAAAAATACGTGTTTTACCGAATACTTTCATTTGACATAAAAAAAATTAAAAGTTCGTCCTTGTCTAATGCCAAAAATGCCAAAAAACGGTAACTTATCTTGTTTTCACACCCTGTATATTAACCGATCGTAACCAAAATCAATAGGTTCCGAGGGTTTATGGACCTCTACCTCAATGCCAAATTTCAAGTCGCTATCTTCAAAATTGCGACATGTAAATGCCAAAAAACGGTAACTTGTCCTGTTTTCACACCCTGTATAACAATTAGAGCAAAAGAGCAAAGGAACAAAAATACGTGTCTTACCGAATACTTTAATTCGACATCAAAAAAAATAAAAGTTGGCTCTTGTTTACACGGACAAAAATGCCAAAAAACGCCAAAAAACGGTAACTTGTCCTGTTTTCACACCCTGTATATTAACCGATCGTAACCAAAATCAATAGGGTCCGAGGGTTTGTGGACCTCTACCTCTGTGCCAAAATTCAAGTCGCTATCTTCAAAATTACGACCTGTAGTCGATCCCATCACATACATACACACATACATACACACATACAGACAAAAAAATCAAAATTTTTTTTTTCGATTACAAATCGATAGGTATAAGTTTCAGAACGATCCGACGTACCGTTACGAAGTTTTTCTCCCGATTGGTCTCGCCGTATAGAAAGCCCTATATTATAGATAAGGGCTTTCTAACAAGTGGCGTGGCCACTCGTGCCTGCGGCACGCGCGAGGCCCATTGGGCCTCGTTTGTGTGACCTTCGGTCACACATTATTGCCACGCTCCTATCCGTACCGTGGCCTATAATTAGAAAGCCCTTATAATTAGAGTTACCAATCGCTAGTCTAATTTTACCGTGATAATTTTCTAATTGGTTGCCATGGTAACCGACTTGTCATCGTCAATTGTTATTTTTTTTTTAATTTGACTTTTCTTTTGGCCTTAATAGGCGCTTTATTTTTCTGCAGAAGGTTTTCCGATATTCCAAAAATTTTGTTTTGATAACCTTATTTTTTGTATTTTTTAAGTACCCTGTATAACTTATCCTTAATTTAGAATTGTTAAAATTAGCTTTTTTCCAAGCATAAAATCAAAAATAAAAAAGTTTCCATTTGGTAACCAAATCTGGGCAGACCCTGTATAACACATTTCTTTCTGATATTAATCCTTAAGGAATTTAGGCTATATTATTTTTCGGTTGCCATTGTAACCAATTCTAGTCAGCACAAATCTTCATCACCCATACCCACATACCAAAGATCAAGTCTTCAATTCGTATAATTATTAAAATAAATATATAAATTTAATTTTTTTTTTCTTAGTTGCCATAACAACCAATTTTTCAAGAATATCTAATTTTTTTATTCAACCCTGTAGTATATGGGCATCTTAAATAAAATAAATTGAATGAGTCTGCTAGTACTCGAGACTGATGTGTAAAGATATCCTATAACGACATCGGTTGTAAAAAAATTGCAACAGCACGTTGTGTTCCCAAGCGGTCACCCATCTAAGTACTAACCACGCCCGACGTTGCTTAACTTCAATGTGCGGACGAGAAGTGGTAGTTTCAAGTATTCATCGTGCTATGGCTGTTACCCCATACATTTTAGCTTGTTCATAGAATAAAAACAAACACATTCACATTTATAATATTAGGATTCTTTAATAATACTTATTAGCAGCTTCGGAGTGGATTGATTCAATTCACAAGTTCGACACGAAAATCTAATGCCACCAGGAATAACATCAGCATATGGACATAGCTTATTTACCTGGCAGACATCCTTTGATTTGGAAAAGTCAATAACCAACTATTGCAAATTTTAGAAGAGGGCTATGACAATATTGTTTTAAACGTCTGGGCATCTGAATAATACTTTTGACAGTTCGTTAAATTTCAAATAATAATATGCTTTTTATCGTCTAAAATCCGTTTAAAAACGATTTTAAATTGCAAAATTGTATAAAAATCCGAAAATTCGGACTTTTTTAGACCAATAGCCGTGGCTTCGGACGAATTTGTCGTGGATTTTGAAGCGAAAATTCATTTTAAATTCAACCGTCCATTAAAAATAAGCTGTGCTATGGATCCAAATACACTGCGAATATAATAATTAAAAAATAGTACTTTGACGGTTCGTTTAACTTAACATATGCTTTTTTATCGTCTAATATCCGTTTAAAATGATTTTAAATGGCAAAATTGTATATAATACCGCCCTAGCGGCTACAATTGGTTTGCGCATTTCCGTCCCATTTGCGGAGATTTACCCTCATAGCGCCGCGTAAGATGTTTACACATCAATAACTATTTCTTGTATTCACCCCTGTAGTATATGGGCATCTTAAATAATAAATAATTATTCGAAGAAAAAAAAATCCACAATTTTTTCATTAAAAAAAAATGTTTCCGCGATAGGATTCGAACCTGCACTCGAAAAATAATCAAAATAGTTATGTTAAATGTGGTAGTATAATTGACAAAAATACTTCATAAGTCAAAAACGGCAACAATTAGAGCAAAAGAGCAAGAGAACAAAAATACGTGTCTTACCGAGTACTTTAATTTGACATAATAAAAAAGAATATTATCTTTGTTTACAAGGACAAAAATGGCAAAAAACAGTTACTTTTCCTGTTTTCACACCCTGTATATTAACCGATCGTAACCAAAATCAATAGGTTCCAAGGGTTTGTGGACCTCTACCCGAGGGGGATTTCAGTGTGGTAATTTAGTGTACACAGTCATGGTAATTAGTGGTAATTCTAGGGGAAATTAGTGGTAATTACTGGTAATTAGTGGTAATTAGTGGAAATTAGTGGAAATTAGTGGAAATTAGTGGAAATTAGTGGTAATTTTAGTGGTAATTAGTGGTAATTAGTGGTAATTTTTTGTATTTTAAGGAAAGTTTGGGGTAATAAGTAGTAGTTTTGTAATATTAAAATTATGCCATCCTTCGAATTTGCATTATTTTAGAGGACGTTATAGATTTTAATTAAACTATGTAACTAAGCTTTAAGTAAACTAAGTGTTTCTGAGTCCCTATTAGTGTCAGTTAAAAACCAGCATTCATTTTCCTAGGAGTATTTCTATTGCCTGAGAAGTGGCAGCCTTGCAATAGTTTAACATCAATAACATCACGATAAACCGTTGCAGATTGCAGTGGTCAGCCGTTTTCGCTGCTGATTTTAAAGCTTTTAAGGCCTTATTTCTTTCGAGTACAGTTTGTTTTAATAATGTGTAAATTCGATCACACTTACCTTATCTTTTACTGTAAAAGATAAGGTAAGTGTGATCGAAAGCATCTTGTTATATTTTTAAAATACCTCACGCCGCGACCCCTCCCGCCACCACACATTCGGCAAATAGTTACAAATATTTGGGTGTTTATGTGTATCTCGGTTTCTCTTTCAATTTTCTAGGTTTTCACCTATCCTAGACGGATGCCAAATACCCACGATACACCTAAACACGGTATGTCAGCTTACCTGACTTAGGTTTTGTGGAAATCGACAAGTATTATGCTGTACTATATGATGACGGATGGTATATTGGGAAAGTCCTTAAAAAAATTAATAATGAAATATCTCTTATGTCATTTTTGAGTCAACAGTCTGATTTATTAATTTGGCCAAAAAAAGTGACGTAGCTAAAGTAAACAAGGCATTTATTTTCTATGGACCTCTTAATTGGATCGGAGACGGGCCATTTTCACTTAAAAGGTTGGACTTATTAAATATAAAGAAAAACTATAAAGTTTTGATACAATCTTTATAAGAGCCTAAATATGTGTTTGCTATTTAGAGGCTTATTTATGTAAAAATAAGTAAACAATATAATATTATTTACCAGATTTTTACCTGGAATTTAACCTTCGTCTAAATTGTGATTTTTTTGTATTTGAATGATATATTGTAGTTTCAAATATCCATATTTATTCTCTTGTCCAAATTAGTACACGAGGTCCAACTAATTCATCGAGAAGCACCTAGGTTTTTACTATTTTTGCCGTGGATCTTTTATTAAATGTCATGAGAGTTGTCAAGTGAATAAATCTGTTTAGTTTTGAATCGAGGAATTGACCATTGAAAATACTTTATTTTAATGCATGTAGATATACTGAGCGAAACCTTATTTTGTGACGTAGGAAAATACGTGCAGAAATTAGATATAAGTGTCCTTGTACTTTATATCATAAAACTTAAAAAAACAAAATGTGTTTGGAATAAGCGCATATATTTATCTGGAACAAAATTACCGGTAATTTAAGAGGATTCGTTAAAAATAGTTTTAACAATTTTTTTTTGGGACACCTCTACTCTAGTGCTTTCAGTTGTCACCTTTGATAATACATCAAAATCCATAAAAGTGTCCTAAAAAATAAGTTTCATCTTTTGTTTTTTTTTCAAACCTCTTAAATTATCATAGTTTCTTGTTACAGATGATCCTCCGACTAACCCAAACAAATTAACCTTTAAGCTTTTTACGAGAGCTTTTTTAAGATATAAGGTTTACAAACACTCGACACTATTCCAGTAATTTATTAAGTTGGCAGGTATTTTCCTATATCCCAGAATAAAAGTATTCACTCGGTATATTTAAGGTAATTTAATAAGTTACACTCTGTTGAATTGATGCGCTTTACCGACTGTCCTACTTATAAGTATCTGTATTATTATTGTGTTAATTTGTTGTCAAAGTTGACCGAAGATTTGTACCTTTATATATTTTTAAATTATATCATTAAAACTGAAAAGTGATATCAGGATGAGTTACATTTTGACTGTTGAATTGATTAGTGTTCTACGAACCGTCCTACTTAGTACCTATCTGTATTATTATGTTAATTTGTTGTCAAAGTTGACCAAAGATTTGTTTAGTTTTTGTTTTTATGCGAGTTTTTATGTTTTTTTTTTAGATTAGCTCATTAAAACTAAATTTAAAATAATTTTTCAAAATATTCGTTTTGAATATCATATTCCAGAATTTGTAAAATGACATGTCATTATAAAATAATATTCTTATTAAAGTTTTATTTTAAGAAGTTGTATTGCAAAAGAATGTTTTAAAGAATTTTGTTGGTGTTATTTTTGTTATAGGTTTCGAAGAATAGGGTTATAAAAAATAGTATATTTAAAAAGTTTTCTTTACTTACTTATCGCTACATATTTAATAGAACCAAGGTCGCTTAAATAATGTTTCGAATAACACCTATACAGCTCAAACACAATCGTATTTTTTGAACCCCTAAAATCTGGT